>KL289399.1:0-22162 GCA_000699545.1 Podiceps cristatus | reverse complement strand
CATTTTGCAGTTTCCCAGGTTTTGCTGATGTGCAGGTGCAAACACTTGGGAGGGGCACGGCCAGAATAGTTGATCCAAACTGGCCAGAGAGAGTGTTCCGTACCATAGATGGCATGGCCGGGGTGAGGGAGGGTCGGCCATTGCCCCCTGGGTCTGGTTCCTTGTTCGGTTTGTTTTCTGTTCATGTTCCCTTCTTCTTACCTTAATTTTATTTGTTTTCATTTGGTCCTGTTTGTTTGGCTGTTCCCTCCTGCTCTCTGGGACTTGCTGTTCTGGGATGGCTGTGGGGGAATATCCCTGCTCCTTGACTGCTGATTGGGACGGGCGGTGTCGGCCATTGGGTGGTGAGAAATTGTGCATTGTTCATTTCATATATCCTATTATCTTTTCATTTGCTGTCCTGGTAAAGTGGTTTTATCTCAACCCGTGAGCAAGCTCTCTCTCCCCACGAGCAAGGTCTCTCTCCCCGATTCTCCTTCTCACCCCACTGGGGAGTGGAGGGGTGAGTGAGAGGCCACATGGTCCAGTCACCATTCGGGGTTAAACCACATGTTGAAATACTATAAGAGCAATTTGTGAGAGCAATGTATTTTTGCAGTTTTAAGAAAATCTGTGTTCGTCTTCATTCTCAAAAAGGCAGACAAAATTGCTACCACAAAATAATAAACTCAGTATCTGCTTGCATAGAATCAGATTCCTAGAATGGCTTGGGTTGGAAGGGACCTTAAAGATCACCTAGTTCCAACACCCCTGCCATGGGCAGGGACACCTGCCACTAGACTGGGCTGCTCAAGGCCCCATCCAACCTGGCCTTGAACATTTCCAGTGATGAGGCATCCATAACTTCTCTAGATAACCTGTTCCTCACAACCCTCATAGTGAAAAATTTCTTCCTAATATCTAATCTAAATCTACCTACTTTCATTTTAAAGCCATTACCCCTGTTCTGTCACTACATGCCCTCATTAAAAGTCCCTCTCCACCTTTCTTGGAGGCTCCCTTGAGGTACTAGAAGGCTGCTATAAGGTCTCCCCACAGCCTTCTCTTCTCCAGGATGAACAAGCCCAACTCTCAGCCTGTCTTCATAGGAGAGGTGCTCCAGCCCTCTGATCATCTTTGTGGCCCTCCTCTGGACTTGCTCCAACAGGTCCACATCCTTCTTGTGTTGGGGGCCCCAGACCTGAACACAGACTCTCGCAAGAGCAGAGTAGAAGGGGAGAGTCACCTCCCTCGACCTGCTGCCCACGCTCCTTTTGATGCAGCCCAGCACACAGTTGGCTTTCTGGGCTGTGAGCACACGTTTCTGGGTCATGTCCAGCTTTTCATCGACTAACTCCTAACTCATTCTCTGAAGGGCTGCTCTCAATCCATTCTCTGCCCAGCCTGTATTTGTGCTTGAGATTGCCCTGACCCAGGTGCAGGGCCTTGTACTTGATTGAACTTCATGAGGTTCTCACAGGCCCACCTCTCAAGCCTGTCCAAGTCCCTCTGGATGTCATCTCTTCTCTCCAGAGTGTTGACTGCACTCTGCTTGTGTCATCACACAAACTTGCTGAGGGTGCACTTCATCCCACTATCCATGTCACTGACAAAGATGTTAAGCAGCACTTGTCCCAGTACCAACCCCTGAGGAATGCCACTCATCACCCGTCTCCACTTGGACATCGAGCTGTTGACCACAACTCTTTGAGTATGACCATCCAGCCAACTCCTTATCCACCAAGCGGGCTATCCATCAAACCCTTGTCTCTCCAATTTAGAGACAAGGATGTCTGTGACAGTGTCAAATGCTCTGTACAAGTCCAGGTAATACCTAACATACTAAGAATAGCAATGTTGAAAGTTAGGAAATTAAATCGTTAATAGTTTTAGAGTAAAAATCTTAGTTAGGCAGAGCACAAGCATAACTCTAGGGTAAGCAGTTAACAATCTAGGCCCTCCTTCTACAAACCATTCCTCCACAGTCCCACAAGGAAATGTTCTCTATGTTCCTTTACTTTTAAAGACAAGCTTTAAATAGCAAAGTTTTTAAGACACATGCTTGAAGGAGAACAATAGGAACAGTGAAAACTGTCCTTCATATCAGCCTTTTGCCATTGGATAATCATGGATTTTAACTATTTTCAGGAATGCAAAGATAGGTGAAAAAAATGCGTGCATGCAACATTATTTCAAAGGAATTTTTCATTTTCCTGAGCTAGTCATGTATGGATGTGCAGTAGTAACACTGATGTGCTTTGAGCTCTTTTCTTTTAGATTAAAAATAAAAAGAGTAAAAATGGACTTAAATTACCAACTGCGCATCTGCAAAGTTTAAGACAGTAGCCCTGTGAGACGGGAAAAAAAAAATAGTTGAGGACTACATTGGAGTCTGACTCCTGCTAACACAAAAAAGAGGTGTTGTTACTATGGCAACCAGCTTTGATTACAGGTGGAAGTAGTTGACATTTTTCCTCCCTCTGTAATCTCCCTATAGGCCACATAAGAACTGAAGAAAATGCATCTTTCCTGGAGCTACAGGTTTTTGTTTCAAATCACACAGGAATTTTATCCATCGCACAGCATTGTTATCTCTGACTGGAAACGCAGGAAGTACAAAACGTCCACCTGTGCAGCTGGCAGGATGCCACCCTATTCAGAGGACTTGCATTTCTTTGTATTGGCTATGAATTCCCACCTATCACTGGCGTTATGGCAAATCAGAGGGTATACACTGAATCCCTAAGCTTACATTAATTTCTTCCTGTCATGTCTTTTAAAAGCCTCCTTTCAGTACGGAATAGGCCATAACTTTGCCCTGCCCCTCCCCCCCGCCCTCCATGAAGGGGATTCAATGCCACTGAAATAGTTGATAACACAGTTCATAGTTGATGAACAACACAGATACACACACAGGCACCCATCTATCTGTTCTTCCTTTCCTGGACGGAGTAAAATGCCCTATGAGTTATATTGGCATTATCATTGAGAAAATGGGCTTATTGGCTTCTTAGCTAGAATGTAAGAATGACGTACTGTATTATGGAAGTTACTAGTATGTAATTTATGAACTTCTCTTAGTTAAATGCATTCACACCCCAGAGACCAAGCTTGGCAAACGGCACGAATTTTCACAGAACATAGAGGATCCTGTGATATACTAATTTTTTTTGAGCATAGACAGCTTTTGGTATTGAGTAAAACTGATTTTAAGTGTAAATGCTGGTTTAGCACTTATACAATAGAAGGGCTAATGAACTTCAGATTCCCTATATTTAACATCTATACATTTCCTCAAAGTAACTTCATTGCTCAGTACAAAATGTCTTCTCCATGATGAGGGCTAAAGATTGGCAAAACAGTGTTTTGTTTTCATTAATAACTACTGTGTTTTCCAGGAAGTCACATGTAACAAAAGTAACAGTTTTCCAAGCAAAAATCATCTTAACCTTAGCAACAGTAGTCACTGCCAAACAAAACTGAAAATTGCCTCTGTGACCATTTTTTAATTTGGTGTCAAGTACAAGAGTATTTTTTTCTTTATTAACATTTCTATTAGCATTTAAGCATTTCAGATGCCTAAGAATTCTAAATGCAAGACCTAATTCCTTTGTTCTTTAGTTGGTACAGGATGCTAGACAGCTTAATATAAAGTTGTAATTTGCAGGGTTTTCTCCATTGTTTTTCATTTCGCAATTCTTCTTTTATAAGGGTCATAAAGGCAACAGTCTTTAAAATCTGTTTCAGGTTTTCTTGCTCAGTTGTAGTAATCTTGGTAGCTTTTTCTTTTTACAAAAGGATAGCGTCTTTCTTTTTTCAATTAGAATTCTCTGAATGATTCTTCATGATGTGGAAAGTCTTCATCTCTTCAAGGAATCTGATTCAGTTAACCTAAAGTGACCTCAATTTTATACACAATAGAAATAATTTGTTTTCTTTACCTCTACCTTTTAACACAGTCATGCTTAGATGATCTTTTCTGGTAACCTCAGTAAGAACTTAAAAAGAGGATTTAGGTAAAACATTATAGGAACAGAAAAGCTAATTGAAATTTCAATAAAAAATTAATTGTCACATCCCACTACAATAAAGAGGTCAAATCATCCTCTTATGCTCATAGTGCACATTGTCAGAAATACACTGATGCAGAAAAAAGACCAGTAATGGTACCATTGATCTTGCATTCATTTGCAATTGGGAGGAGGTTAAAACAAAGCATTTATTAACCCTGTTATCACAGCACAGCAAGCATACCCAGAGGGATAGGAAAAGTCCAGATGTACGCTATCAGATTTACGCTATTTTGCATACATTTATACAGTCCTATAAGATGCAATTCTGGGATGCTTCTGATTATGAATTTCTATCAATGAAGTCAAGAATGATCTGGAAAATTCCCAGGAAGTTTTTTCCTGTATTTCCTCAGGTTTTAGATACATCATGGTGGGTTCTTTCTTCCTGTCTGTGATTTCTCCCACTAAAATACATGTTTGTTCACTGCAGAAGATACTTTTGGAAATATCTCCACACTGCTTAACGTTTTTCCTAATTCAAACTAATCCCAAACCCATGGTAGCTTCATATCCTTGACACATTTAGATCTTTCCCATGTTTTCTCCCCACCAGACTGGCACTGTTGGCTGCTGCTGTCAGTATTTCTGATGGGCATTGATATATTTTTCTTGCATAGCAACTATAGTAGTGGTGGAAATCCAGTGTGATCTGTCCGTAATACTAATGGTATGCTTCTAATAGAATATGAATGTAAAATATCCATGTCACATTTCCCATAAATGGACCAGTTAGCCTTTTATTTCATGCTAGTAACAGAGTCCTATCTTTCATGCTTGCTTAATCTGCTTACAATACATGGAGGAATAACTGTGTAAGCAGTAATTTTTCACCCAAGAATAAAACTTCTCCTGCATGTTTTACTTAATCACATCAAATTTGCTGATGGCAGATAAAATTTTCATGAAAAGGGTTTTGTTAAGGTCATTTCTATCCAATTTTAATATCTGGATAGAACTACAAGAAGTATGTTAATACATTTTCCCAAAGTGTTATAAGAATCTTTGCCTACAGACTTGCAGTTCACCTAGATGGTCTCTAACCACTACTAATCTAAACTCCATTTTGTTGTTAAACAGAAAAGAAGAAAAAAAACCCCTAAAATTATACTCAAATTCTTATACTGTCGCTAAAGAGGTGCTCTGGTATATTATCCTGGAATTTAAAAAAAAAATCCTCAAAACATTGAGTTCAAAAATATATCAACTTTATTCTACACCACTATTTTATTGTTTTTACATGGCTTCCTTTGATTCTTTTTGGTGGAAATACTGCTTTTATATCAGTTATGTTTTGAATTATCTAGTTAAATGTTTGGGTTTAGAACACCCTTTTTCTTTTTCTTTTTCATTGTATGTAAATCAGTATGTAATGTTCCTCTAGACATTTTTCTTCTGTACTGTTAGAAAGCACTTAAAGATTGCAGTATCTGTAGTTATTTCTTGCAGGGAATGTTTGAGAGCACTGCCTAGTCACAGGTATCATGAATGCATCATTGAGTGAAGTTTCATGTCTTTGCACTAGCTATTTCAATTTCCTTTTAGAATCATAAGGAACTGGCAAATATGAATCTCATGCACAAAGAAACTTGATCTGAATCATTAAGGTAACAGAAACTTGATCTGAATCATAACTACTTCTGAAAATTACACTAGGCATATGCCTATATTTTTAGTGGCTTAGAAATTTTGCCTAAGTACCTTTAGAAACGGGGCTTTGTCTAGATTGTGGCATAAATAAACGATGGCGTAGAAATATCCTCTTGAAAATTATTGTACATCTTTTTGCATGCACAAGTTTGCATGCAAAAACTCAGTCCAACTGAGTATTTTCAAACTCTATTATTTTGAGACTCAGCATACATGTACTATATGGAAAATCACTCACAATCACTAAAGCAAATAGACAAGTGTTGCAGTTTAACCCCGAATGGTAACCGGACCACGCAGCCACATGCTCACCCCTCCCCTCCCCGGCGGGGTGGGGAGGAGAAACGAAGAGAGAGAGGTTGAGATAAAAACACTTTACCAGGACAGCAAAGGAAAATGTGAAAATATATTAATAATAATAATGCATGAGGATAATAGAATATATAAAATGTACAATGCACAATTTCTCACCACCCGAGGACTGACCCAGCCCGTCCCGAGCAGCAGCCAGGGAGCAGGGATATTCCCCCGCAGCCATCCCAGAACAGCAAGTCCCAGAGAGAGCGTGAAGGGACAGACAGACGAACAAACAGGCCTGAATGAAAACAAACAAAATTAAGGTAACAAGAAGGGAACATGAACAGAAAGTGAACCAAACAAGGAACCAGAGCCTGAGAGCAATGGCCGACCCTCTCTCCCACCGGCCATGCCGTCTATGGTACGGAACACTCTCTCTGGCCAGTTTGGATCAACTATTCTGGCTGTGCCCTTCCCAAGTGTTTGCACCTGCACATCAGCAAAGCTTGGGAAACTGCAAGATGTCCTTTGTTGTTCAGCAGCAGCAAACACCAGCCGTGTTTCACACACTAAACCCAAAACACAGGAGCTGCTGGAGACAAAACTAGCTCTGTCCTGGCTGAAACCAGGACAAGAAGACTGGGGTCAGGAAAAGGACTCATCCCAGTAGTCAAGAATTGTTAATTAAGAAAAAATATTTCCTTTGTTCTTTTTTGAAACAAGTCTTATGTGTTTTGAAAACTCATGGGTTGAGCTAAACAGCATTGAACATTGAGTTAAACGGTACTGAAACTGACATGAGTCATTCCCAGCTTGACATTCAAGACCGAATCAAGAGCTACTTGTCCACTACACCAACATCAGACGGGGCAGCAATACTGCGCTTTGTGAGTAAGATGTTTCCCACTGCTAAAGAGCAAAGGCAGAAGGCTAACTATTGGGATTAGCATGTGTTATCTCAATAACAAAGGGAATAAGGAATAACAAGGTGATTTTGGTGCAACCACTGAATACACTCTTCCCTACTCTTTTTTTCTTCCCTTATCTTCCCTCACTTCAAAAAAAATTGAAGACAGACCTTTTCACCTCTGTATTGAAAAACAGCATGGAGTGCTGAAAAAGCAATGGCTCTCACTGCGTTCCTTCATGTTTAGAGAAAAAGTATTTAGAACATTTTTTTAAAAGAAAAAAAGTTTAAATCAAACTCAACGTTAGTTTCTCTTCTTAATTTAAACAAAGTGCAAATTTGCATAACCTTCAGTTATTTTTAAGAGTTATTTTAAGCCCCCACAACTTCCACAGCTAACAAACTGATTTCAAGGAAAGAAGTGGAGTTAACCAGGCTTTAATTACACTGTCCGAGGAGGAAAATCTGCCTACTGCATGTAGTGCACATTAATGTCATTACCAACCTAGAAGAAAGGAATTAGTAGATTTCTAGATATTGAGTGTATGGATGCTGGCCCATTGCTGATTTCAACAAGAACAGCAGTAGAGCAAGGCAGAAAATCATACTTAAAATTTCAAATTCAGAGAATGAGAGAAGCAATGAATAAACCATGTTGGGGAAAACAAAGAAAGTGAGGGAACTAGAAGGGATATATTAGAAACTTTCTTTAATCATATCATTAAAGAACTTAAATCTGGTTATGATCACAGCATGACATGAATCAAGAATGGCTTTAATAAAGTCAGTGTTATACTACTCTGTTTTGAATTTGTCTAAGGTAAAATTGTTTCCTAAGCATTATGTCTTCTAGGGCTACAGAAAAAAATATCTGTGTTTCGATTTATCATGTGGCCATGGATGGCCAGTGACAATCCAGCTGTAAGCATTATTACAAGGGATGTTATTCACCACTGAAGACAGAGTGACCTGATGCACTTTTCTTTTGACTGATCACATTTAGAAAGACAAGGAAATTTTATTGTTTTATTTATACCTATCATACATTCTTCAGAACTGTCCCAGGTGTCAATACTTACCCTTAAAGAATATATGTATAAAGTCTCATTATAGATAAGGAGACAAAATGAGAATATGAAATAGATTTCCACTCCCTTTCTATTAAAAACATAACCTTTTTTTGCAAGTACCTCTGCCAGTTCAATGGAACAGTAGCATAATACACTATCAAGTGCAATCAACGGTATTTGCTGACATGAAGATTTTAATTATGCATTACAGAAATGTAGTCAATTTTGGAGGATCTTTATACTTGCATGCTCAATTCATAATTATTTCAACAGTTCCATATGTCATAGCTTCATCAATTGAAGGGCACAGGAAGCCCTGATGTATACATTACAATGATACAATATCTGTAATAAAAATGCAGCACACAGCAATATTCTTCATCACCACCTGCAATATAGTTTAGCCTGTGATATTAGAACGGATGCTATGGACCCAGTGACAATGACAGGCCTTGCCATCATTCCCTTGCAAGGACTATCTGAACATAATGACCAAGAAATAAAACTGTAAGCTGTCTGGAAGTGTCAATGGACTTCAAAAAAGCTGTGCCTGCACTGAAATAATTTCCTTGTTAGCACATGACTTTGATTTCCACAAAGGGACTGTGAAATCAGGAATGATTTCCACAGCCACACAAAAGGTCTTTCCATCCCGACTCTGTTCAACTCCCACTTGCCAAACTGGCATCCTGAGTAGCACAACTGAGCTTTGACTACATAATTTGCAGGTCCTTCCCTGGCAAAGAGAAAAATTGCCATTGCTCAGGCAGTACTGGCTGCATGTTTAACAATAAATGGGATGCAAGAGAGGCAATCTGCCACTCAAATCACCTTTCACTGGAGCTGTGCGGGGCTCTGGAGTATAAACATGAGTTTGCCAGTTTGAATTTGCGTTGGCAGCAGCACAGCAGTGACAGAAAGCAGACTGACAGTGAAAGGTCAGGTGTGATGGGTAGCTCTAGAAGGTGTCAGTTCAAGGGTGGTATTTACTGATACCATCTGTAAATGGGACCAGATGAGGTGGCCTGAGGACAATCTGTAGGAGACAGAGGAAGGAGAATGAATCTCAGAGCTCTAATAGAAACTGAAAGCAGATAGAAGCTGAAAAGAAGTGCTGCTTTGATTATAAGAATAGAAAGGAAGCTAGCAGGGTATACAATACTGGTCTAGATAAAAGAGAAGGGACTGACAGATTATAGGATTTCAGAGAAACACTAAGGTTATGAGGCCTGAGAAAAATTCCCAACATTGTACTGCAATCTTCATGTATACTGACACAATTTCTTAGGGGGAAAAATGAAGACTGTTTAAAAGAAACTTGCAAAATCATAATGGAATATAGCTTTTCTAATTGCTCAAATAAAGTACTATTTATTTAAAAACCAAAAAAAAACCATCCATCTTTGCATGGCCCTTCCCTTCCTCAGTCAAGACCAACTTGAACTGGGCCAGCATACTGTACATCAGGTCCCTGATAAGGTATGACATTTTACTAGCAACATTTAGCATGTGTAACAATGTAGCTCATCAACAGATGGGATATAAAATTCATTGTTCTGCACTGGAACTAGGATTCTGCATTGCCTTTTCAGGTCAGTGTTGCAAGAGAAAGGGTATTCCCTCACGCTTTCTCTCACCAATCAGTGGATCTTGAACTTTTTTGTCCAAATTGCGATTTTCCACAAAAGAAGTTGTATCCCAGACACTAGATGTGAGGCCTTTAATTAGGGTATTCTCTCAGAAGAGAGAGGATATGGATTTGGACCCATCTCTGGAAAAGGAGGTACTCAATTTTTCTCCTCCATATTCCGGACAAATGTGCTAACTACCAAGTTATTGTGGGAGCCTGAGGCCACCTTTGCGAGGGGAGAAGGTGAAAGAAAGTGTTTTTGAAAGAAATCACCCAAGAAAGAAATCCAACTTGTGAATCCTTACTGTAGAGTATGTATAGTCTTGAGTAAGGTACACAAACCTCAGGGAAGAGAAGAATGAAAGATATATCCATTTAGTCTGTGCTTTTCATCTCTCTCTAAATGATGCAGCAGTTTAAATGACACAGTCCTGTACAGTAATGTAGAGAGCCCTTTTCAGTCCAACACAAGATATCTGGGGTTTTCTGTTGTTTTATTTTAAATTGCAATGTAACATAAACATAAGAATACAATCAAACAAAGCAAAAGTGAATTCTGTATTATTTTTTAAACTGGTTATTCAGAGTGTCAACAATTACTATAATTTCAGATAATCTATTAGATCTAGGAGGTCTTTCTTCCTACATTTTATCTAAAAATATTGGACTAGAACTCTATAAAAAAAAAAAATAAAAGGGGGGGGGGGGGGAAGGAAAGGTGGGGGGGGGGGGGGGGGGATAGTGGATAGTGAAATGTTTCTTATTTCCAGCACACATGTAAACATTTTGCTTATTTGTTCCATTAAAAACCCTGATGAAAGTTAACAGTTCCAGAAGCTTTGGTACTCTGTTCTTAGAATTATTAACATGGAAAAGAGAAAGAAACCACACAATGGAAGGAAAATGAAACATTCCACTAAGTACTGCAGGTAAGGGTTGCGGGGTTTTTTTCCCCTCTGGAAAATATACTTCACCCTTGTCATCAAGATTTTGCTTCTGTCCTTTCAGTTCACTGACATCTTGATATGGAAGACCTATAGCAGGACCTAAAAATAAAATGTAAGGTTATTTACTTGAATCAGATGAACTTTTGTTCTGTAACCAATAGTGGGGGGAGGGGGAAGAGGCCGCGAGGTGAAGAAATGTATATTGCACTCAGAAAATATTTGATGCCATATTTAAAATCTCTTATATTTACCAGTAGCAAAATAGTATATTATGTACTTAACCCAATGATTACTGTCTTGGACAATCATAGAAAAAATATCCTGAAAACTCTTTTTAGCTAAAGATAAGCTAACAAGCATCAGGCTTACTGAAAGGATAAAATGAACTACAGCACTGTGTATAAATACCTAGTAATGATTAAGTCTTAACAGTCTTTGTTAAGCACCGAGATGCTCATAAAACCTTTTGCAAATCTCTTTGATTTGAATACCAGAATGAAACTATTCTTTATTAAAAATAGAATTTTCCAACTTTGCCTGGAGGCTAGGGGGACAAAAAGGACATATGAAATCAAAGCCTAGAAAATTTGTGTTGCTATTAAATTATGTTCTGATTTCATAATAAACAATCTCTCTATTCTTCTTAAAATTTCATTCTTAACATCTTTGGCATTGTAGAAGTTATTAAAATTTTTCACATATAAGGAAATGTAGGGCACTGCCCTGTAGAGCTGGTTTCATTTTTCAATATGTCAGAGTAATGTAAAGCACCAAATGCGCTGGGGCAACTATGGAAGAACATTCATATGCAGTTGTAACAGCGTTTTGGGACAGAGTTCAAATACAAGCCAAGCTCTACCCCAAACCTATGTTTTCCTGGCAGAAGAAGCAACATTACATATGAAAGATGAGCCAGAGCATAAGCCATCACATAAACAGAATTAATGATCCAGACTCAGAAGCAATCCAAGTTCAGATTTCATTAAGACCCAAAGTAAGATGATCGAAAAGACACATCACAGGAAATTTAATGGTACTGTTTGCATAGTAATGTGTTACTCATCATTACCAAAGGATTCAGAACATACCTGTCGAGAAACGTCCCTTATTGTCACAGATATAACACTAAATTTGAAGATATTAATCACCCTACCCTCCAAACCTGATCTTGAGGGATTTATCAAATTTTATTCTGTAGAAGACAACCTTAAGTGACTCTCTTTTTGAAAAGGTACTATGTAGGAAAGCCCATATGCAGGAGGGAGGGCACAATCTAAGAATTTGGGTGTACAGATGCAAATACAAATCCCACTGATAAGAGTCCGAACGAGACAGTTTCAACCAAACTTGTTTTATGTGCTGGTTTTATATTTCTAAAAAAAAAAAAAAAAATAAAAAAAGGATAATCAAGCCTACTTTAAGTTAACTGGCAAGCTGCCACTTAAGAGCACCACAGGAAAACAAGTTGAGGGAAGAATGTGTCCTTCCCCAGCTAAATAATGTTTTCTTCCTGTCATAATCGCACAAAAAGAATGAAGGCTGCTTCTGGTTTGACATTGACTGACATGTTTGCAGTTATGTATGGGGAGCAGGAGTCCTACTTATTCTCCTTTTCTGCTTTTCTTCCATCCCCCAACATCTCCCCTTAAACTTCTTGCCACTAACTGTAGGTTGCCTTCAAATTCTTTGTACTCTGCAATTCCTTGGGAAAAAAAAAAAAAGAAATAAAACAAAAACCAAAACCAAACAAAACAGTGTGAGTGCAAAAGGAATGGCATCCAATCAGCACCTGACTAATCACCTTTAAATTCCCCACCTCAGCCTGAAAGTAAAGCAAAGGTCTACCCCCATTTCTTGCCCTGCTGTCTGCCATCCCATCATGCTTCATCCCTCTGGTTTTGTCCCTTTCACACCCCGCCTTCCTTCCGTTCCTCTCCCCAGCTCCTAGGGTGGCACAAGCTCCGGCTCCCCATTAATCAGACTGCTAGCCTTCTTTCGTGAAAAAACTGTTCCAAATAGCTATTCTCCTGGAGAGCAATACATTTTGGCTGTAACTTGCCACTGACTTTCGCCTGCACACACAGAAAGTCACTGACATCTCCTGCATCATTCTAAGCAATTTTGTGTGTCTTTTAGTCTGGAAGATTCCCAGAGTAAATGTCTCTATTCATGTTTCATTTATTACCAATCCGCTTATACTTAAATTAAAAATTATCTGGAAGTTTTTCATTCTCATATGCTACAATGTCTAGGAGTATTTGCCAATAAAACAAAAATGCATTTTAAAAATGGTTAGTTGACAGACAAAATTGAAATTTCTAGATTTAGAGCTCATCTTTGCTTTGCTCTGTGCAAGTAGTCAGCAGTAGCCACCAAACAGCACTGAACAGCACTGACTGTAAAGCACTGAGCTTCAGACTTTCATTCATAGTTTAGAACTTTCTCAAGTGGAAAAAATCAGTATAACCGGCACTAACCTTTCAGATAAAACAAAAAGTAAATAAAAGCACTGTCTGTGTGTTTACATATGTGTATATATACGTACACACATATACAAGGGTACATGCGTAAAAGTTATCTAGGTACATTAATTGTTCAGTTGTTATTCCTTAAGTGCACAGAAGCAGCAGAGGGAGTAACAGTTAAGTCTGGGTTTGGCAGCTCATATGGAAATTCACTCAGCAGCTTCTGTAGTTACAGAGGGTGCTTGCACCCTTCTAAGAAGTCCTTTCAAAAACCTTTTGGAAAACAGTTAAGGATGTTTCATTTTAAGAAAAGTTGGGTTGATGGCACATCATTTTTTACCGCTAGCACTTTAATAAATAATGGGAAAAAAGTTTTTTAAAATAAGAAGGAGAAATTTCAGAATTTAGATTTTTTTCACAATGAAGTGTGTTTAATGAAGTCAAGAAATAAGCTCAAAAATAAGAATAGATTTTAAATTACTCTAATACAAAATAAAAATGTTAAAATCCAAAAAGCAGGATTGTAAATTGTCATAACATTTCAAATTCCATGGAAAAAATGTTTTAAAACTTTCTCTTCATAACATAATCCAAGACAATGTCTATCGTGGCTTTTCCCTCTGCAAATGGATTTATTCTCCGTTACAAAGCTACCCATGTCTTGCCATTCACCGGGGTATCACTTCTACAGGCCACAGGAGAAGAAAATAAAGCATCATCTCTAAAATACCTCAAATCCAGACCTCAGGATACGCAGGCTGAGGCTGCTGCGCGGTGCCTTAGGTGCCTTAGCACTATTGCCTTAGGAGTGGTAAAGCCCCGCTCCGGGCAGCTCTGGAGCCTCTGTCCTCAGCTGCTGCAGCAGCTCCTCTCAGCACCTCTGCGGCAGCGCTTTTCTCTTGTGTTCCCAGGCTGTTGTTCTTCTGCTGTTGGTCCCACGATCTTGCACCTGCAAAACCCTGGTGTTCTTGTGACAGTTCTCATGGGAAGCAAATACCACTGGTAGGACGTTGCTCTTCTTTCCTTTGCTTTCCATTATCTCCTGTTTTCTGGGTTTTGTTATATGAGAGAAAGCTAAACATGGCACAAAATAAGGTAGATAACTATTGAAATACCTTCTAAATATTATCCAATAATACATGCATACAGGAACTTATCAGATAAAGAGGATACTGTGCTTGCGGCTGGTTACCATACTCCAATCAGTGCGAACAGCCTTGTAAGGAAAAGCAAGCTGTAGGGAGTTTCAGGAAGCCACAGTGTAAGCATATAGTACCAGGGAGAAAGCATGGCAAAAAATCGTCGTCGTCATCATCAGTCATCTTCATCATTTCCACCTGCTGTACTAGAGAGTGCACCCAGAGGCTTACCGCTGGGGAGAGTTTTCCCTTTCCCTCTTCTCTCTCTTTCTCCTTCTTTTTATCCTACCTCAAAACTAGCTTTCTCTGTTGTAAAGTATTCCATCAGCTACAGATCCCACTATGAAATCTTTTCTCATGTGAACCTGCCTTAATATCCTTTGTGCAACAATAATATTGACAGATAGATATTACAGTCTTTATTTGGTTGGGGCATTTTATTTTGAGCATCTTTTTATCAACCTAATCTGAAATAAGATGGTAATAATGGCAATGTGTCATTTCTTTACCTCTCTGCATGTAATTTGAATATAAACTCAAATATTTTCAATGTGATGTGTCTTCCAAGCAGTAGGAGACTTCTTTTAGCTGCCCCCTGCCACCTGCTAGCTGCCATGACAATCATTTTGATATGTTTCTGGTTTCCTTATGATAACAGAAGCAGCTCAGCTTACCCTAAGGCACAAGCTTGCCTTTGAAGCAGCAATCCGTGCCGGAGTCCATCCATCCATCCGTACATATGCACACACATACCCTCTCCAGTATATTAGTCATTGCTGTTTTAAAAGTGAGATATAATAAAATCAGTTCTCTTTTCCCTAACAGGGTCTACTTTATATAGCTTATATATGCTTCTATTTCAGGGGTGGGGTGAGGTGGTCTTTTTTTTCGTTTGCTGTCTAGCATTGTCAAGTTGCAGATGTCACTGTTGTAACATCTGTGGTCTGTGCATCATGTGGCATGCCTAAAAATCTCCAGTTAACAGAAATTTTAATATTTTGCAACTACTGAATTGATCAGATGCACTAATAATACAATGAACTTTGGAAATTTTTTGGTGCCAGGTATTTTTCTAAACTATCAAAGTTAAATCCATGACATGAAAAAACTGAAGATGCCAGTCTAGAGAGCAGACATGACTTACCTCTGTATTCAGCATAGGCATGCTGATTATCAAGCTGCCTTTGTCCAATTTTTCTACCACTTTATAGTCTGCTGCTGATACCCTGATATGTTCCAGCTTTCATAAACATTCCCAGACCTTTACATCTCCTGTTGGGAGTAATATTGCCAGACTCTTGTGACTGTAACAGCTGTTTACTCATTTTTTATTCTTCTTATATCAGGGAGAGAGAGGAACTCATAAGTCTCAGGCTTATAGTCACTTCCTCATAAAAGGAAAAGCTTCATGTGAGCTTGACAAGAAAGTCAATGTAATAAAACCTTATGTTTTCTGTGGTTCAATTTCAATTCATTATTCCAGTTTAGCTAGATCAGAATTACAAGAGTCCCTTCTTTAAATGCCAAACTTTTAAATGAGGATTCAAATCTTACCATAAAATGTTCACAAACAATATTGCCTTTTTACTCTCTTCACATTTCTTTGAATTTACTTTCTTACTTTGCTTTTACATTAGTCTTATTATGTTTGCACCTCTCCCTCCCTTCCCTTAGATTTTAAATCCATTTAAAGATTTTTGTAATGTCTTGTATGGATTCTGAAGAAATAGGGATGTGGGCTGTGATGCCATCTACTTGTTAGAATAAGAAATGGATTAAATAACAAAGGTTGAGTATACAAAGGACAGAAAAAAATATAAAAAAAGGATAATGCACAGAGTTTCCCAGAAAGCAAGGGGGTCTGAAGATGGCAGTGGCCTTTTTATAAGAGGAAGTCACAACTTCCATCATTGCCTTAATTTCAAGCATTTGCATCTGTTTCAAGTTTGTCATTTCTCAAGGACTTTGTTTATATATATGGAAGTAATAAAGTAGTCTAGGAACAAAGATTCAAATATTTGCTGACTTATTAGTTGCAATTTCAGTTGCTGCTACTGCTTGTTACTCACTCCACATCTCCAATATTCTTAATTGTGCATTGATCAATGCATTGAATTGTGCAATAGTTCACACACAAACTAATTTTGCATTTAAATTACAAAACAGAAAGAAATCTGCCTGGTAGCTGAAAAGCTACCATTCATAAAACATTTGTGATCCACGCTTATTTTCACAGACTTCACCTTGATGACTGACACCACGCAACAACAAGAAAGCAGGAAGACAGTGAATGACAAGTTTATTTTACCATAATTTAGCTTGCTCACTGTTGAAGATTTCCATATAAGTAAATTCTAAGCAGGTAGAAGCCTAAACACTGATAGCTAATTTACTTTAATCATTTCAAACACATATTTTGCTAATTATGTTAATCTTTATGGCCATTTAATTTCTTATACATCTACTCTAAAAACTTAAAATAACCTGTAAATTTTGTAAATATTGAAAATTTAAGCACAAATCAAATACAAATACCAAATACATTAATAAACCTGCTTAACAAGGAAGCGACTCCAGAGACAAGCAACAGCTTCTCCTGGGCCAGAAATTTGCTATTTCTTTCTAAGTGATAAGGGTTTTAATATCTCTTAGAACTAGCACTTTCCATGTTTAAAACCTATGCTCATATTTACTACTACTACTACTACTGAAACCAATATTGAACCAATCTAGTATGTACTTATTGAGTTCTCACAAAATGGTTATATATGCAAACCTTACAGCAGTGTCAATAAAGAACATGCAAATGAATAGGTATATGAAAAAAAAACCTAAGAAAGTTATATTCTTTCAACTTTTATTTCTCTTATCAAACTGTTTTCTTGTCATAAGCACACAACTGTGTATTAAATATGACGTCTAAAGTCATAAGAGCTTCCATTGCTATTTTCTGGCAAAACCCCAGATTTTGCCCTTTAAGTGAAAGATCCCTTTAAGTATTCTTTCGGATCTGTTCCTGTGCATTTGAATGGCCTGCTTCTTCATCTGGAAAAATACAGCCTCTGAATCTCAGGCAAAAATTATTTTATTTCAATGAAGCAGTGAAGCTAAACAGGCAGCAGTGTCACTAGGTATAAGCAATGCCCTTTTTCATCACAATGAAGTGTAGTAGAAAATTTGAGCCACCATAAAAATCAGACATAAAATACATTACAGAATACCACCTAATTTTTGTTATGTTAAGGTTTGTGATTTTATGTACTGTTTACTCATTATTCCTACTACGTTTTTAAGTACATCAGACTAACTCAATCAGGAATGTTTCTTACTTACTTACTTATTTATAAGCTTACTTGCAAGACATCTATAAAAATTCATTAAGAAATAAATCGGGATATCTATGTGTAACATCTTCAAGATTAATTAGGATGATTAGATGTTAAAAATACAAAGACAACCGTTAAAGCAAAAAGTTAGTCCATATCTCTACTGTCTGAGGAAAATCTTAATAGTAAGCTACTTACTAATAAAATGTGTTTCCCCAACATTTACTGCCATGTCTGCTAAAATGTACATAACCAACAAAGGCTGACACTACTTGTTTTTAACAGTACTCCAAGTACTAAAATTAATCCTTAAGAGTATTCCAAACAAAATAAAATTCTTAGGCCAGAGTTGTGGTTTAACCCCAGCCAGCAACTAAGACCCATGCAGCTGCTCGCTCACTCTGCCTGCATTGGGACAGGGGAGAGAATCAGAGGGGTAAAAGTGAGAAAACTCATGGGTTGAGATCAAGACAGTTTAACAGGTAAAGCAAAAGCCGCGCACACGGGCAAAGAAAGACAAGGAATTCATTCACTGCTCCCCACGGGCAGGCAGGGGCTCAGCCATCTCCAGGGGAGCAGGGCTCCATCACGCGTAACGGTTACTTGGGAAGACAAACACCATCACTCCAAATGTCCCTTCCCTCCTCCTTCTTCCCCCACATTTATATGCTGAGCACAAGGTCACATGGCATGGAACATCCCTGGGGTCAGCTGGGGTCAGCTGTCCCAGCCGTGTCCCCTCCCAGCTCCTTGTGCCCCCCAGCCCCCTCGCTGGTGGGGTGGGGTGGGGGGCAGAAAAGGCCTTGGCTCTGTGTAAGCGCTGCGCAGGGTAACGACAACACCCCTGGGTTATCAGCGCCGTTTCCAGCACAAACCCAAAACACAGCCCCCTGCCAGCTGCTGTGAAGGAAATCAACTCTAGCCCAGCCCTAACCAGCACAGCTAGGAACAGATTTTACCTCTGCATTGAGAAAAGAGGTCACCAGCCACTATTTGGGTATTACTACTACGCACAACTCTAATGGAGAGGTGATCCTCTGAGAGGTCGAACATCCTTTTCAGGAAATCTGATTAGTTTAACTTCAAAATGCTTTCACCAGGATTTAATGAATTTGCTTGTAACTGATCTGAGTCTCTCCTTCAAAGGACCTTTGCAACAGTAACCTCTGGCATGTAGAACCACTCCATATTCTTAAGAGGTTTTTTTAGGTTTTAAGATGTTAGTGTAGGGCTGAACTAATTAGGAATAGATAGATATAAGTGTTTTAATCAACATGACTAATGGACCTCTAAGCAACACGGCCCCAATTTTGACAGTTGTTACACTAAACTGGTCTAACAATAACCTGGTCTGTAAAAAGCACTGGAAATAGAGTGTTACACGAGCCGTGATTATTTAATAACAGTATGAGAAAAACTAGCTTAACTGCAGATAGGTGTTTCTGTTTCTGTTCATTACACAAAGAAGTTAGTTTAAGTAGGTGAAAAAATAACAAAACGTGAACTTCACACCATGACAATGTTTCTCCTTTACTGTACATCTTTTCACACAGAAGTACCTGTTTGTAGATACACTGAAACATCTCTAAAAGGTAGGTTTTAAACATAGTTTAGACATAGCTGAGAATTTTTTTTTTCTCAAAGACAAGCCAATTGTTAGTGACTTGTGATCTATTTTTTAAAAGGCAGAAAGGTAGCCACATAAAAACCCAGTAATTTTCCAAACAGAATATCAGTGCGCCGTCTAAGAAAGTCACTTCCTGAAGCTTCCATTACAAATGAGGGTGTTTGGGTTTTGATTTTGGTTTTGTTTTTGTAAGATTTAAATTTGTCAAAAAGCACATAAACATTACATGAACACTATTTAACGCAATGAGCAGCTTTGCTCTTTAAAAGCATGGGTGCTGCTTCCATTTCTCCAGCATTTCTCCTGAAGATTTTATTCAGTTGAAAGCTTGTTCCAAAACATTATCAGGTTCATCAGATGTTGAAAAGTGAGTGATCAAAGAGGAGAACATGACCAGATCTAAAAAATTCTTTAAAAAACTCCACCACCTAAGACAATCAAAACCTGGTATTTCGGAAAACCTTATGTGCTTTTTCTTATAAGGCGTGAAGGCCTGACAGGTGCATGGCACATACTGTGTATTTACAGCTTCTCTTCAGTCTGGCACATACAGTAGGTAATTAGTAATTCTGGGCCAAATCTTCAGAGATTTTAAGCAACTGCTAATTAGCCCAAGAGCTATTAACAGCAGTAGGCACTATAAAAGTCTCAGCACATCTATAAAACATTGAATGAAATGCCAGTACTGCAGTTCATCATTTTACTGTAGTGTGTCATTTGGTAGTTTAATATTTTTTTGGCTTATTCTTGTACTTTTTGCTGATTATTATATGTATCATTTTATTTTTCTTTTAAATCTTCAACCAAATATTCCATCTTTTCAAAAAACTCACATCCATAGGAAAGGGGAGGAAAGTAATAATAGGAAACGCAAGCAGGATGCTGACAGGCAGATACCCATCAACCCTATCGTCTTTATCCATATACAAGTTCTCTGCTACTTCATTACTAAAAGCTATATACTATAACTCTGAGGGATTTTCTACTACAGGTAATACTCAAGAAGGATATCCCTAAAAAGGAGCAAATAAATAAGGAACATCTTAGTCACTCATCAGATCTCAGTCCACATACTGAGAATGAATCACTGGTATGGCCATCTGGTAACTTCCAAAGCCCTTTCTATACCTAAACTTAAGATCCTCCAGAAAACGCTATTCTATGTATCCTTTTACTTGCAGGAAATATGCTGATTATGAAATGCTTATACAATTTTGTCTAATTTTAATTGCATTTCCCTAATATCTCTACTTGTTTGCTTTATTGATAAAGCTTCAAACAGGAACCAGCTTTGAGCACTTGACAAAATTCTATTCACATAGGAATTTTGCAGAAAATGTCATGCAATAAGATCAGTCCATTTTTAAAAGTCTAATTAAAGACATCAGAAAGAAGTGACATGAGGGTAGGAAGAGAAGTTAATGGATGTTTCTTGTCAGAAATTCTGAAATGTGTTTTACCAAAGGCATTAAACATATCCATTGAATCCATCATGTCGTACAAACATACATTCTTTGCCAGTTCAACCTATGAGAAGGAGAAATATTTCCCCATTTGTTGTAGCTATGAAGCTGCTACTCCTATGGTGACACACGATCAGAAGCCCCTCTAAATTAGGAGAGGCCAGTTCCATATATCCCTAAAGCCCGTGGGTTAGCTTCCTCTTTGCTCACCTCCAGCCTTCCTAGGAATCTCTCTGACTTCCTTGTTACCCCAGCAAGGAAAACAGGACAAACAGCCCTTCTTGGAGGCGAGGTGTTGTACTTACCTGCTGCACATGCCTGCCATGCTATGCCAGGACCCTGGAACATGACTTCGTCCTCTGACCAAAGAAGGCACTAAACCACTTGGGATTCGTAACTTGTCTTATCATGAGCTCTTCAACTGTTTGCATGATGAGACAAGAGCTCATGATAAGACAAGGGCAACATGTAAAAAGGTGGGTTTGCTACCATCACATTTTGAAAGAATAACTAAAGGGTTACTTCCAAAAAACACTTCAGGTCTGTATATGCTAAATGCAGAGCGTTCCTTACTTAAAACTTCTGAGTCATTTGCTTACACTCGAGTAAGTTGTGGATAATATATAAATAATTGTATCGTCATATTGCCTGCTCCTGTTCATCTGTCAGGGTTTTGGGTTCACCGTGAGGTGCTTTCCTCTGCTTGCGCGTGGCGTAAGACAGCTGGCTGAGTTCCAGGTTGAGCTCTAGGAGACAGAGCCCTGAGCGCTTCCCAACCTAATGTTGTTGCTATCAACATCAGTTTCCTCATTTGACTCAAGAGCACTTAATGGATGTCTACCGCAATGGGACTGCGCTCCCAAGTGGTGGGATGGTAAGCCCCTCAGAAAATAGTTTGGTGGAATGAAGCAGGAGGACCTGTAAAGGACCTCCTGGGACTTCTGTCTTCTCCCATTGTGAGCAGTGAGATGAGAGCGGTGGAGGCCAAGTTCATGTACCCATTGTGGGATGGCAAAGCAGCACTGAGCATTCTCATGTGTTTCCTGACTCTTGAGGTTGTCAAGACAATTCTGGACAAATATGATCTCATTTAAAGCTAAAGCAAAAATGGAAATTCTGCAAAATGGAAACACTAAAGTGATAATAATTCAAGTACTTAAATAATAATCTGAGTCTCATGTGGATTTTTCATGTTTAATTTTATGAATGATATGGAGACTAAGTTTATTACTGGGTATCTATTAATCTTTCTGTGAGATTTGTTAATATTTTTGCAATGCCCGGTGGACAATGATAAATCATTTCAATTAAGACAGGGCTAAGTTAATCTTACAGCTTCATTTTACATCTGTTCTCTCTAACTTGTTTTTGATGATCAGCTTTTAAATTTGAGGTGATGGCAGCAAATAGGTAACATCACAGCACAGCTACAAATCCTGTATAATTACATATTGCTTTTAATGTCATTTGCAATGTGTGAATTCACTAGGTTTGATTTCTGTTGCCTACTCTTTATGAAGTCAGCCTCTCTTTCTGGCTGATTCATCTCAAAAGCTACCTGCAGGCTGTCCTGGTTTCAGCCAGGATGGAGC
>KL289398.1:19164-37640 GCA_000699545.1 Podiceps cristatus | reverse complement strand
CCGCCTTTGCAAACTTTCCGGTGCTCAAAATAAAGCGCCGAGCTCAAAGGCGCTCAGCATCTCTGACTTGGCCCTGCGGCCCCTCACGGAGAGGAACTGCCATCGTGTGCTGTGCCTTCCTACCCTTGGCACGTTGGGGGTTGGCGCTTTTTTTTTTTTTCGGACTGGTATATTTTAAACTCCCTGATAATCTTTCATCGGCTCGTCCTTCCTTGTTGATGGCAGGACTTTGCCACAGAGCGATCTTGTGTCACAGGTGCTCATGGTGTCCCCCCGCCCCCTTTGATTTGCCTCCATTCACCTACAGTATGTTTTGCACTGCACGGGACTCCTACGCTAATTGTAAGATACTTCAGAATTTGGTATAGAAACAAACGTGCGTGAGGTGTCCCATATATAAATGGGCATGGCTCAGTGCATCCTGTGTTGAAAAACTGCATTGCTTCCTTTAGCTGTGAGTGACTTCTTGTGGAGAGGTATCTTTCTTCCAGAAGAGGGTTCAATAGTAGCAAGTTATAAAATGTATGTGCTCTTAAGTTCCTGCGGGAAACTATATACCTCTAGGCTTACCTTCCATGTTCTTTCTGTTATGCCACACACATTAGATCTTACACAGGCACATTCTTCCTGACAAGAATTTAGTCTGATGAAGGCAAACATTAGACAATTGATAATGAGGAGAGTTTAAAAGCAAAACAAAACACCAACAATCAATGAACAAAATAGAAAAAAAACCCAAAAAACAACAACAAAATGTTTACTGAAGTTAGTTCCTTCTTCATCTTCTCACAGCACACAGAGAAAGACTGACACATGCCCATTGAACACCTCCTTATCTATTGGAAATAAAAAATATGTAAAAGGTGGACAAGCACAGCTGAAGATTCAGTTAGTTCTTACTTTTTCAGTGTTGGCCTTCATATTAGTCTTTCTCAGACATTATTCATATTCATTCCAAGAGCATTTTTGTAATTAAAAGGAAAAGGCCAGGGAACAGCTTTAATGAAAGAACTGTGAGAAAAAGGGAGCAATTACTATTTCTGGATGGTCTTTAAGGACCTGGAAGCATCTATGTAGATCTTCTTGTATAACTTAACCAGCACATTACATTCATAAATTGCTGACTGTCGTACCAGGCTTTAACAGTATTTTTTCTGAACTTAGAAGTAGTAACAATTTACTTAGTAGTTGCCTGTTTCCTTCAAAATATGTTCCTTCAAATACTTTTTAAATGTCCCCTAAGGATAGTTGTTTATTGATTTGGAAGCCGCTTGTTGAGTCTTGGTAAACGTGACATTTTAAATTAAAAAAAAAAAAAATGGGGAGGGGGAAGTAGTGACTAGTCTTAAATACTTACCATCTTGGTTTCCCAACAGTCTTAAAGCACAGGGGCAATAAGGAAAAGCACTGTAAACTTAGTTATGCTGCACATTGTTGCACCAGAACTGTTCTGTGAGCATAGAATCATAGAATCCTTTAGGTTGGAAGAGACCTTTAAGATCAAAGAGTCCAACCGTGCAGCTAGCACTGCCAAGCCCACCACTAAACCATGTCCCGAAGCACCACATCTGCACATCTTTTAAATATCTCCAAGTATTTAAATACCTCCACCACTTCCCCAGGCAGCCCGTTCCAGTGCCTGACAACCCTTTTGGTGAAGAAACGTTTCTTAACATCCAATCTAAACCTCCCTGGCCGTTTCCTCTTGTCCTATCACTTGTTACTTGGGAGAAGAGACTGACACCCACCTCGCTACAGCCTTCTTTCAGGGAGCTGAAGGGACCATCTTGAGCTGTTTTCTAGCCATGACAGAAATAACCTCGGGCACTATTGCCCAGCAGTGGAGGCAGTGGGACAGGGCCTCTAGTTCCCTGGTTTGATTTCGCTGAGGAGGCACCAACACTTGCATCTTGCCACTTCCAGGGAAGCAGTATCATTGGTCTCACTTAATATAATTAATGGTTTTTGTTTCGTTTTGTTTTTCATTTGTAGCTAATATATGATAGTTTTGCCCAGTATCTGGCAACGGAGAAAGGTTATGACAAAGACTTGCTGACTCTAGCTGCAGACAGCTTAGACTTCTGGTGAGTATGTTAAAAATAAGAGAAACATTCTTCATAACTTCCTTTATGTTGTAACTTTTACAAAGCTTGGAAAAGAGCTTCTCAGGCAGTTGTTGTTATGATTGTGAAGCTCAATAGGTAAATCTTAAATTATCGTTTTAAATACCTGTCAAACAAGTATGTGTTGTGAGATGCCTCTAATGTGGTATTTTGGAGAGAGAACTGAACATCCAAGCTTGCTTCGTCTGTGTTTCTGGCTGTCTGGACACAAGCCTTTTAGTCTGACTTACTCTCGTATTTTATAAATCTCCTTTGTCTTCTAACTTCAGTTCAACTGGTAAATGTAGTAACCGCCAGAATTTAGATGTGGTTTTGTTTGTGTAAGGCAGACTATTCCCAGCAGCCTTCTGAGGAAAGGTGACATGCCAGGAGGTAGCTCTTGGGTGGCACGTTGGGCACACAGCTGTGATGCAAAAGACTTGAAATGCAAGTTCCTGCTCTGAGCTCAGTGGTCTCTGAGCAGGAGCTTGAATGTGAATCTCTGATCTTCCAACTTTAATAGGTTATTATCTAGGCCACGGAGGTGGGGGCTTGAAAGTCAGGTAATCACTACATTTTTTAGGAGAAACGAGGGTTTTTTTTAAGTAATGCATGCATTATTGTGTAACAGTTTTGATCAGTTTTACAATTTTACAAAGTTTTTACAACTCTGTATTTGGCTGGACAGTTTCCAACAAGATTGATTCCAAATTTCATAAGACAAGCAATGTATCTGTATTTCTCATATTTTGAGGCCTCTGATGCATAAAATCTTTTGTTAAGATTTAGATATCTCGGCCTCGGTCCCTTATTGGAGCTGGAGTTTCATTAACATGGACCTGCAAGCCTGCAGTGCTGGCAACCATGTGTTGATGATACTCACCCAGATGTCATTTGTGAAAGGCTGGGGTCTGCTTGCTGCCTTCATGGCATATCTTCTTTCCTTTGGATGCCTTATAACAGAGGATGATGGTGCCATTGCTTTTTCCATCCCATTTATTCATTATTATTCTAGCCACTGAACTCTGAATTATTTTTTTCAAACAACCTAAGGGAGTGTAGGTTCAGTTATCTGGAAGGTGCAGATTTACTAGGAGAGTTAGGAACTCTTGTCGAGTCTCTGTCCTACACTGTCAACTCTTCAGCTTGTTAGTGATGGCCGGCGTGGCAATGCTTCTGCTTTGCATGTTCCTTGGATATTCAGTGGCCTCATTTAGAACAATGTTCTATCCCTCTCTCCCTTAATAATCGGTGTGATCAGTCTACTAATAATAAGTAGGGGACTTGCCACCACGAAAAAGTATATTTCTTTAATAGAAGTGGCTTAAATATCATGTTTCTTAGTTGTATATGTTTGGACCTTAATCCTCCAACCTTATCTATATGAACAGTCACTGAACTCACTGAACAATGGAACTGGATTTATTTAGTAGGAATTTGCTATGTAAGTGAAATCCATTCCTCACTGCAGTAATATGTATTTGCATATATATAGAATTGTTCAAACATGGAAGTATTTGAAGGATTGTGACTTTGTAGTTTTTGTGTAGCATCATGGTATAGCTTCTGTAACTGCATTTCACTGATATATAACAAGGCATTCCTCTGAAAGCATTAATTGTTTGTTTCTTCCTTAAAATTATTCTTAGTTGCAAAGGCTTGGTGTTAGACATTGAAGAAGGAAACTTCCTGAAACTTGCAGAAGATGGGACAGTTTTAAGGTAATATTGACAATAAGTTTGTATTGTCAAACAAACACCGAAATTTTATGCTCTTTCTGAAGTCCATCTCTCAGTTCTATTAAATATTTAAAATACTAATTTCAGCATACGTTCATTTATTAGATGTAAAAGTTTAAATACCCTTTGGTAACGTGGTGCTCCCTTTCTCTTACTGTTTGTTACATATGCAGTCTTTTTGTAGTATTTCCATGTTAGCTGCTAGTAGAGAATATCTTACTTTTAACAAACATCCAAAACTCTGAGCACATACTGATCCTGAAAGTAAATTCACTTTTTCAGTAGCTATTAATGTACTCTTTGTCCAGTTCTGCTGAGATCCAGGGTAAGATTTTTCCTTGAATTGTGAATAACCTGTCTCAGAGTCAGTACTAATGGCAGGAACACTATTATCTTTGTACCATATACATTCAAAATTCTGCAGGCTTACACCATATATAATTTAAGTAGCCTGAGGTAAATTAAACACAGAGACTGACACATTCACATTCAAAATTCTGGGTTTTTTTTCCCTCTTAAAAGCTGTATTTTGCCTTCAGTCATCATTTCAGTGCATCCTGAGTTGATTTTTCCCCTTTTTTTTTTTTTTTTTATTGAACATAGAAGACTATTTTGAACTACAAATCTGAAAAGTACATATATCTAAAGTATATCAAGCCCACTACTTTTTTTTTTTTTTTTTTTCCTGATAGCCTGTGGGAGAAGGAGCTTGAGGATGCTAGGGAAAATCAGATCTCACTGAAAGAAGGGAAGAAATACCTGCGAGTCTCTGCTGTATATCCCAAAATTCATTTATTACCATGAATTTCGGAATACTAAACGCAGTATTCAAGACTAGAGGGTATACCACACTAAAGAGAGGAGTGGTACAGGTTTACTTCTGGCGTTGTCTGCATTTGCTTCAAAACTGGAGTCTGCGCATTCTTTTAGGGCCCAATTTGATGGTCAAGCTAGCTGATTTTTAATTCCTAAAAAGGCTTGTGCGTACTTCTGTATTACGCAGCTGCTTGCAGCACTCAGACTAGCACTTTTCCATAGTTCTGCCCTGCATTCTGTGAATGTTACCAGGCTTCAGAATGATCTATAGGCTTTCTGCACTGTGTGTTATTGTGCAGTGTATATTGATAGTTCAAGTATAGCGAGTGTCCTCACACAATTGAGAACATTCGAGCAATACAGAGTGATTGTGTTAGCAGGTGAGGCACAGTTGCTGTGCCCCCAGCCAGCCAAACCTCTGTGTAGTAAGGCTTTTATCGAGGACTGTAATGTATACGATAAAAGCTTAGGCCCTGGGAAACTTCTAAGTTGTAGAATTACTTTTGATCAACTTGCATGCACCTCAGTATCAGTTGCAATGCATTACTGTGCACAAGGAGTAGTTTGGCTCTTTTCAACCTTTTTCTTTCTTTTTTTTTCCCTTTTTTTTTTTTTTAAAATAAATAATGCATCACATAGGGCAAGCCATGGTACAAAGAGCATGACATCCGAAGAGATCCTGGAAATATATGGAAGGAGGGAGTGGAAGCATTTTAATACAGTCAGTGGAATGGTTTCACGCTCAGGTAGCTATATCTTAGCATGTCCTCTTCTTTGAAATTGCTCTGGCCCTTTCAGTGCCTCATGCTGTTAGTTCTTACCACAAATATTTAAAAATACTTGAGCTGAGAATTACTGGAATAGGTAAATGTTTTGAGGGAGAGTTGGGTTTTTTTGTATTTTCCACTTAAATTTAGGTCACCAGTGCTGAAACAAATGAGCTGACATTATAGGTGTGTTTTGGTTATAGAGAAGGGCACATTGTTCCTTGATGAAGTAGGCTGAGATTACCAGCCTATCTCATTTAGGACATATTTGGCAAATCTTAAATTTTCCTTCATTGTTGTCTTGTTACCATCAGTGCTGTTACTGGAGGCCTAGGTGCAGGTGCAAAGAACAGAGCGGGTCTGGAAACAAAACTTCTCCTGCAATTGAAGTTTTGTGGTTTTAAGATGGGAGTCACTATGACAGCACTGTGGCTAGGTTTGTGTTCTTGCTCTGTGCTTCCTCTCCGTTTTACTTTGATCTTGGCAATTGCGAGCAAAACACATAAAGTGCTCAGTTAAATTGCATTGTTCTATGTAATAGAGATATTTTCCTTGAGATTCTGCTGACATAAACTTGTTTATGATGCTTATTCTAAACTGCAGGTAATCTTTTGCAACAGGGGAGAAAAGAAAGGTTTTCTTTGGTCATATAGCAAAAATGCCTTTCTTATTTGTTGAAAAGTGCACTTGGTCTCTCTTGTGAATGTGAATCCCTGTTTTGCTGACTTGCTCTTTAATATACCTAAGAGACAGCACAGACAAGATCATGAATATGAAAAAAAACCACTGGTTAAGTAATTTCACTCCTAGGAAGGAGTTGTTGAACATGACCTCAGTCTGGGGGGTTTGCACCCTCCTGATTTAGTTCTGGTTTGGGGGCTTACGTAATAACGTGGACGTGCTTCCCCTTGGGCTAAGGTGCTGTCTGCAGCATGTCTGTGCAAAGGACAAGATTGTGCATAAGATCTGTCCAAATGTTTCTGAAACAACTTCTCGAACCCTTTCTTTGTGTTTCCACTGCTGGAGAATGGATATTTTGGAAGAGTTGAATGATATGTCCTGACTCTTAAAACCCATAGTTCTCCCCCATCTCTTCCACCGTAACTTTTAGAACCCTAAAATGTATTTTTAAAATCTCACTGCCTTGATATAGGTGAACAACTTTCGGTTGCCAATTATGAGAATCAGAAGTGGGAATAAAGGCTGACAAAGATTGGAAAGCAGATGATGCTTATTATCAGTAAAATCCAAATAGGTGCTTATGCTTATATTATTATTTAAATGTATTGTTTATTTGTGATTAAAGCATACAATATGGATTTTAAAAAGTTGTTTGTTTGTTTGCTTTTTTCTAGCTAAATACTATTTGTATGATAATTATTTTGACCTGCCAGGAGCTCTCTTGTGTGCAAGGGTTGTGGACAGCTTAGATCGGGTAAGAACCAGATTGTTTGAAACTAAGTATTGCATTATCTTTCTCTTCCCCCACCATGCTTCTTGCTTGCATTATTAAATGCATACAAATAGTGTATTGAACAACAGCAAGGTCTTTAGCTTTTTTCTTGTTTGGAACTTTTCATATTAGACTTAGTGTATTAAAGTTATCTCCAAAGATAATTGTAAGCTACATGACATGTTCAAAATAAATTTACTTCCAGCAGAGGGCACAAATAACTAGGATACAAATAGAAATGCACTGTTTGCTTAAGTTTACTCTGTGATATGTATAGTTCTTAAATTCTCCTTTAGTTGTACTTGGTGATACTCGAATTAAATCTAATGTAAGTCTTCTCAGTAACGTGGTCTGCTAATATGCAAGGTGTTAATGAGTTGAAAACTTAGTTCTATGATTTTTTAAACTTACTATTATCTTAAATATATTGATCTGTGTACGGAGATGTAAATCACCTCTAGAATAGGATCCATTTTTTTTTCTCTGCTAAATGATAAGTTTAATTCTCAAGGTGGAACGTACAGTTCCTTGAACCTGTTTTAGTGCTTTTTAGATAGACAGAATGTCCTAAATCCTACCTTTGAAGTTTGATGCGAATTGCTTTGGTTGTGTTAAAGAAGGCTTGAATCTTTAACTTGTGTGCAGCTGGGGGTAGGAAAGGGTTCTCATATAGTAAGTATACTGGTGTCAAAAGAGGACTGATGTAATCTGCTGGCTAAAGGTACCAAAGCGTTGCAGCACTGAAAATTGCCAATGCTAAACTTTGCAGAGTGAAATTCAGAGCTCTGAGAGGGGTATCTGGGATCCCTGTGGATATCAGCTGACTTGATGCTTTAGCCTCCACTCCAAAATAGCTTACTGAGTGGATTGCTGCCTAAGTCCAAGTGCTGAGTGAAGAGTTAGCTAAAGCTAGCTTATCAGGAAGGACTGAGGACAGGTGTGCCGTAAGACTCTTAATTTTGTGCCTGATTAATCTCCTTCCTCTGAACTGTTCACAGCTTAGAGCTCTGTCTCAGATATAACACCTCCATTGTAACACTATTTCATATTCAACTTGGACTTGGCACAAATCACCTACTTATTGAGAGAGAAAGCATGTCATAGGATGTGTGTAATAAGCTTTCTCATTCAGTTACTAGTTCACAAGCTGGAGTACTGAGTCTGTATCACTGCCATCATCAGCCAGAGAGAATTAAACACATGCCATTTATCCAGAGAGCTACCAGAAGTGGGTCATGCACCCCCCTTATCAGCTAGCAGTTCTTGAATATTTTAGTGGATGTTGGCCTAGTTTCAACAGGAGGGCTACAGTAATTCCCTAGAAGGTTAGCATCGGCCAGATGAGAAAGATGCAAGGCAGGCAGTCAGAGGCCTCTCCAGCACTGGTGCTGCAAAATGCTGCATCCTAAGGGTTAGAAACCATCACGTTTTCTTCTTCTGTGTTTCTATAAGGAAGTAGAGGCTTCTGTTTCATGTTCTGTTTAGTAAGGGCTATTTTCTTACCATTTCCAGACCAGTTCTAGGATCAGGAAAGCTTTCTACTGGAAACAGATGGGAGAACTGCTAGGTTTGGATTCAAAATGGGTTTAGACATGAGTTGGGCCTGGGATGCTCTACATTGTTAAAAATTAATCTGCTTTTGCTGTGTTCAGAGCCAGAACTCTCATGTATTTTCAGACAAAGGAGAGGAGCTTCTTGGTGTTTTGGATCTTGGCATTGAAGAGCTACACAAAATACTGCTTTGTCTGATAGTTCAGCTAATGAAATCATGTTTGATAATCATACCAAAATCATGGCAGACTGTGTGGGCACGAACACAGTTTTCTCTTTGCTTTCTGGGAATCGGTCTGTTTTCTTGTACGTTTCATATGCAATGGCTGTAGATTTGCAAGGAATTAGTCTGACGGTTATTTTAGACTTCTCTGAGGTCAAATGTTTTGAAGGAAGTGTATCCACTTTTAAACTAGTATCCATCCGTCCTCAAAACAGCACTCTGAGGAACTGTTAGCTCATTGCAATGATTTTTTTTCTTTTTAATAAAAGAAACCAACCAAAAACCAAAACCCTAAACTAAGGAGCAAGTCAGCCACGTGGAATATGAGAGGAGTGAACAGTTAAATCCATTTGTTTCAAGGTTAGTGCTAGTGTAGGCTAATGCCATCACCCCTAGACAGGTAGGTGCTCCACAGCCTCTCCTGGATGCGTCTTTGAATAATGACCTTGGTTAGCAGCTAACTGAAGTTTGACGTATATGAACCCTTTTCTCTTTATCGGTTCTTTTATGTATTTCTGCGGCAGTTTGCTATAGGAATGGATAAAAAAAAAAAAAGCTAAAAACCACAGCATTGTATCTTTCCTGCTCTTAACTTGTAGAGCTGGTGAATGATAAGCAGACTGCCATAGTGCTTGTCAGTTGTGCACAAAAGGCCTTGTTTGTGTGACTTGCTGGTTGTGAAATTAAGGACGGACCATTCTTCTGGAAGCTTCCATAGCAGATTAGGCCTGAAATAGCAGTTTACTTCAGTATATATAAATTACATGTTTTTTGGTGGTGGTGTTAAGGGTTTTCTGGTTGTTTTTTTTGTTGTTGTTTTTTTTTTTTTTTTTTTTTGCAGTTTCTGAACATTTCCCTCTCTAGAAAATACCTTATGCTTACAAAATGAGTCATTATTTAGGTACCAGCGCAGAGGTCAGGACACAGGGCAATGCCATGAAATCTGTTAATAGTTGCATTGGAATTTATCCTAATGTAGGTGTGGAAAGCCTGTAATGCTAGGAAGATACTTTCTATGCTGTACAAACTCAAAGAGACTATACTACCCGCTTTACTGCTGCCCGGTACCTTGTAACTCTGAGCACCTCTTACAAGCTGAGTAGCTAATCACAGAATCACAGAATCACAGAGTGGTCTGGGTTGGAAGGGACCCCAAGGATCATAGAGTTCCAACCCCCCTGCCATAGGCAGGGACACCAAGCTCCAGACCTGGACCTACATGAGGTTGGCCAGGGCCCCATCCAACCTGGCCTTGAACACCTCCAGGCATGGGGCATCCACCACTTCTCTGGGCAGCCTGTTCCAGCCCCTCACCACTCTCTCTGTAAAAAACTTCCCCCTAATATCTAATTTAAACCTTCCCTCCTTCAGCTTTAGTCCATTCCCCCTTGTCCTGCCATTTTCTACCCTTTTAAAAAGTTGGTTCCCCTCCTGTTTGTACGCTCCCTTCAGGTACTGGAAGGCTGCAATGAGGTCCCCCCGCAGCCTTCTCTTCTCTAGGCTGAACAAGCCCAGCTCCCTCAGCCTCTCTTCATAGGGGAGGTGCTCCAGCCCTCGAATCATCTTCGTGGCCTCCTCTGAACCCTCTCCAACAGTTCTGCATCTTTCTTGTACTGCGGGCCCCAGACCTGGACACAGGACTCCAGGTGGGGCCTCACGAGGGCAGAGTAGAGAGGGACGATCACCTCCCTGAATCCTCTGCCCTGTCATATTGGCTGGCTGCGTCATTGCATCTGTGTTTAATTTGGTGCTGCTAAGATTTGTAAAGTTTGAGAGTGCTGTGGGGCTCAGCTTGTTGGGAAGCTTTTCCCCTCCCTTGGTGAGATGCTGAAAGGGGGGTTGAGGTCAGCTGGAGCTTTTCTGTGGCTGGGCAGCTTTCTAGGAATGGCAAGAGACTGTTCCAAAGTGCAGATCACCTTCCCCTGTCCTTCTGCCAGAGCTGGGGTTTGGCAGTCTTCAGAGTCCAACGTAACGCGGCGCTGCTCAGCCTGGCTTCTGGATGAATGCTTTATACGGTGTTCAGGGTGGAGTTGTTGGCAGGAGGGCATTACCTCTAAATTATAGAGAAAGGTCTTGCTGGTTCTGAGGGTGGAAGGTGATAGGAGTGCCAGGCTGTAGATAATGTCAACTGGCTAATTCTGACTGGCTAATTGGTAACTAATTTAGTATCTGCAGCTCTAGGCGCTGCTTTTCCCCAAATGTCGGTGGGATGGCTCGTTCAGTAGGATGCTGTTCTGTCTAATGCTCCGCTTTGCCATAATGTCTCCAAGTTTGTCACCAATATGAATCCTTTCTCCTTTCCCCTTCTTCTCACTGCCATAACCCGCTGAAGCAGGGAGAGGACGTGCCTGTGGTTACCCAAAGTTAAGCTGAGTACTGCTGAGTCCTGATGTCCCGAATCCAACTGTCCAAGACAGTTTTACTTCAGATACTTTGGTTTATTAATGCCATTCCTGTCACTGTTTCAATAGGAAAGCTCAAAATAGCTGATACTTGATGTAATGACTAGGTTCCTTTTGACACTTACAGCATGATGGTCAGAAAAAATACGACTTCTGGAAGGACATGGTGGCTGCTATCCAGCATAATTATAAAATATCAGCTTTTAAAGGTAAGTGGGTTCACTGCAAACTTACTATAGTAGCTGAAAATATTACGTGTGCTTGCCAGAGCAAATACATTTGTAACTACAGTGTAGGCTACTCAACACAGCTTTTACTTTTCAAGCTTACAAATAGTTATATAGTAGACACGTGTTTATCCCGGAATAGAATATCTTTATCATTACTATTTCTATTTAATGTAGCTGAAACTGTTTTGCTATCTTCATTAACATTTGTGATGTGCTACTTTACTGAATTTAGAGGAAAAACGTTTTCTTACCATGATTGATAAGGTAATACAGACATCCTTGAACTGTATTTTGATTCTATTCCTTATGTTCTTGTAATCAGAAATAAAATCAGAAATGCATTGCTATATATAACAATATATGCATATTATACATAAAAATATAAACATACATACATGAAAAAATTAAAGTACTAACTAGTATTTGATGATTTTCTTTAGCGCTCTACTTTTGATTAGAATTCCTCATAGTATTGGCACAATAGTAAGGAGATTTGTTATTTTGTTATAAATTTATTAAAAATTGCAGAGGATTTTTTTTTTTTTTAAATAATAGCCATCCTCCACCCAAAGCCAACCTTCTAATAGTGTAGTATAAATTAGAGTTGGAAAACATCTTGGATAGCCTTCAGGTAGAAATTATTTTCCTTCTTTCACATACTTAACTTCTGAATTTCTATTAGGTGTATAAAATAATAAACTGATAATGAAGGTTAATCATCATGTGTATGCACACAGTTAATTAAAGTTATTTTTAACTATGTTTTTTTGCAAAGATTACATGCAACTCAGTTCAGAATTGTTTATCATTTTGCTGACAGCATTTTCCAACAGAATTACCTCTGTTAATACAACATTCATCAGGCATGGGTATTGTTTGTACCTTCTCAAAGTTTATCCAGAGCTTTACTACTTGCCATATTCCTTTTTTGTCTCAGAGAGGTTCCAAACAAAAATAGAAGTTGATGTCAGGATACATATTGTAAAAGACAGCAAAATATTCCTAAAATGTTTTGTTTGTTGTTGTTACTGTGTTTCTGTTGGAGCTTAGAGTGTGATTGGTAGTTAAGAATTCCTCCAGGGACTCATTCATACATGAAATAAACGTATCCTTTGTTTTCTGCTGATACTGAACTAATCCTAATCAACTTTATTTTTTTTTTGCATTTTTGTTAATTCTTTTTTTTTCAAATCATGAAAGCTTTTTGTATTAAAAAGTGTGGATCATGCAGCATTTGGCAAAAGAATATTTATTTTTTTAATGTGCTTTGGAAATTATTAGATCAAACAAAAGTTGAAGTCTGATCTTTGAACTTATATAAATAATTGCTCGGTTTTATTTATATATGAGTGTCTGCTTGTGTGTGCATGTGTATATTTATGCATGTACCTGCCTATCAGGTACCTATTTGTGTATGTAAGTATGGAATCTGCATACAAACAGATGTGTGATACGACTTAATCCTATCTAACTCCTACCAGAATTGGTAACTAATTTAGTACACCTCATTCTCTGTTACAGAACACATGCACAACAGTGTTGAAAGTATAAGAAAACGTAGTAACTGATAGGCATTGAGTTATTTTGGATAAAGCTCTGTAAAATCAGAAATGAAACAATGCAGATTGTATGCACTACTTAAATACTTTAATACATGAAAGTGCTATGCTTTGTCATGCATCACTTTGAAAGGCTTCATCGTGGTCTTGTTTTCCTTTTAATAACATGGTCCAGGAGATGAAGCACTAAACATGGCATCAGAAGAATCAGAGATAATTTCCTGTATTGCTTGCCTGTGATATTCCTGTGGAATATCTCTTTTTACTTCAGGTCGCTCTATGAAATGAGAATTACAGTACTAATCTTTCACAAGTGTGTGCCAAAGAGATTTTTTTTTTTTTTTTTTCCTCAGCTGCAAGCTTAACATAACTTCCTGAGGAAACTCCTAAACCTGGCTCCAGCCCAACATCTACATTCCAGGAAGCCCCACCATCTTTCTTACCCCAGAGCTTGCCCTGAAAACCACAGCCTCTTGGCTTAACTCCATGCCCTCGATGCCTTGTAGAGGCTTTAACCCTTCAGAGAAAAGCAGTGCTCATTAACAGTTAGTCAAGGTAGAATTTCAAAAGCAAACTTATTAAGTGGTCAGTTGAGGAGACGCAAAGTTCCCAAGTCGAAATGCTGTCTTAGTAGTGCCATTGTCAGTGACGGAGCAGAACGACTGGCCATTTTATTTTTTGAAATCCATGTTTGCAAATCACTTTGGTTTGTTGTCAGTATGCCCTTGTTTCTTTATGTCCCTTCTCTTTTTCACATGATTTCTTTGATCATAATCAGGTGTCTGGTGGATTTTGCTTTTCATTGTCTTAGCTATGGTAATTGCCTTAGATAATTGCCCTATGATTTTTTTTTTGATGGCTCTTTTGGATAGCCATGATTATCCTGACTCAGCCTAGTGAAGGGTATTAACCCACTCTTCTGCTTGTAAAGAACTGAAGAACTGAGGCTTGCAGAGGGAGAGTAAGAGGGTTCCAAAATAGTCTTGTGTTATTCAGATCTTCCTTTGCAAAGAATAACTCAAAAAATTGCGTGGGAATCTACTAAACAATACTATCAGAAAAGCATGATGTCAGATAGTGATGAACACAGATATTCATATTTTCAAAATCGTCATTACTTACCTCATAATACCTGCAAGCATGCCCTCTGGAATTGATATCTGTGTTGAGCATTAAATTACTTGAGTAGTTCTTTTTGTAAATCTTTAACTTATAACTGGAATATTTTGCAGCTTTACGGTGATTGACATTACGTTGTATGTGCTTCACTTGGTCTATAATCTATATAAATTAGTAAAGAGCAGTTTTTAAAAGAAATGGCATGTGGCAATATTATTTTACACTATATAAATATGTGGACAAATGTCCACTACAAATTATGTAAACAAAGTTTGATCTTTAGAGGAGTAATGAGGGCTTGAAGTACTGTATAGTTATTTCCACATGAAAAATTTCAGATTTGGTGAGTTTTGGATGGAAAAAAATAGTAATTTTTGTAGAGGAAGTTGCCTGATATAACTACTTAAAGCAAAATTTTGTAAAATATCTTCCCTTAAAGGCTGTTTTCTCTCTCTTGTGTGATTGTCTTTTTTTTTTTCCCTATCATTTCCCTTTCACTTCTGAAAACCGTAGCAGCTGTGATTATAGAGTGAAAATTATACATTTGTAATATTTTCATCAGATCATAACGTTATATTTCATTCTGGAATTGAAAAGATCATGGCTAATATGGCAGCCAAGACTTTATAAACTGCTCATAAAAAGGCTTGATGGGATTTGCTCTTGGGTTTCAAGGATGCATCTGAGAAATTTGCCATTGACCATCTTGTACAAAAAGGAAAGTTATCAGAGAAAGTGCTTGACTCAAAACTTGTTTTTTAGTACCTTGCATTTTGTCTTTTATGTGATTGATCAGTATTCTGAAGTGGCACGCTGATGTATGGGAAGTGTTACTTGGAAGAGGAAAACTTTGGATCTTTCTAAACTGCTCCATCCTGTTCCCAAAAATGCTCGCACGCGCGCACACACACAGAGAGGTTTTTGATTGCAAGCTTATGTTATTACCTTGTGGTTTAGCAGAAGGTAGTGGATCTAGATGTCTGTAATATGTGCATTATATCCTTTATATGCAACCTCAAATAAAACAAACAAAAAGTAAAGATGCTTTTTGGGGCAAAAGGAAAGAATCCTCAAAAAAATTCTTCAAAACGTGAGAAATTCCTAAGGTTGATGTAGTCCAGTGATGAGAGATCATTTTTTGTCTTAGTTGCAAAAATGACAACGAAGATAGAAGCAAACAGATTTGTTACACTTCTCTTCTGACTTTCCAGCTAAATACAGAAGGGAATGTTTGGGTCCTTTATGTGTTTGACCACTTAAGAACTACTGAAATTTGTCTCAGAAATCTTTTTTTAAGCCTTTGGAAGTGAGTTTTGCACTATTACAGGCTCTTATGTTTTTATTTTATTCTCATATTGGATTTTCTTTCCTCTAAAGTCCATGATCCAGAAAAGATGTGGTTTCTGGAAGACCTTTATCTTTAGGTAGGTTGCTGATTTTCATGTGGGGAAAATATTAAAAAACAAGTTTAAAAATCTTACAGACCTTCGCAAGGTTCCCTTTAAATGATAATCCAAAGCTAAAATCAAGGTAGAAGTTGTGCTTGTGCCATAATTTGGTGTGTAATCTCTAGATTTTCTGTGTTACCAGATGCTTTCTTAATGGCTTAATGTCTGAACAATTATGAAAAGCCTTCAAAAAATGGGCCTGAGGTACTAAGCTGTTTTCATTCAAGGAGTAAAGATGTTAAAAGATAAAACCTCATTTAAAGTGGATGGACAGTAAGGATTAGTGAAACATGCTTTTAAGAATACTGTCTAGACACAATTTCTTGTGCAAAGAATAGTTAATTGGAATCACAGGTTGGGCAGCAGCACATGCTATGTTTATTGGAAAGTACTGTTGAACTAGTGCAAGTGACTGCATTTGAAAACATTTTTGGTACAAAAAGAGAGATCTGTAATTAATATTTGACCTAAACCAGGAAGGTCTAGAAGTGGGGATAGACAATTCAGACTCAAGTGTCTTGCTTTTTTGTTTGTTTGTTTGAAAGGGAAGTATCACAGGATTGCTACTTATAAACTGTGGTACTGCCTACCGTATTATTTCCATGCAAACATTTGTGTGCAATATTTGTAATACTAGTACCAATTTGCTTGCCTAGGTGTACTTGGCTGCTAAAATAGGCAGATCTCACAGTACTATCTCTACTTAAGCCCTTATTATTTTACTGAAGTATAGCCTAAGCCACGGTCTTCCTTATGAAGCAGCACTTGGTAAAGGGAGAAAAAGCAATTGTGCGAAGTTACTTTCTTGGTAGTTCTTTACAGTTTTCAGAACGTTATGATGGATCAGCCTAAAGGCGTCCTCACTTTTTTTTTTTTATTAATCCAAATATGTTATCAAGTACTTAGGAAACTGTTGATTTCAAACGTTCTCAGTAGAACAAGCCTCAGGGTCTACTTTCATGAAGAAATGGTGTTACTGCAAAACTTTTAAATGTAGGCTTACGTGCTTTTAGTTCAAGTGACCTTCTGTTTAAAAAAAATAAGCTAAAAATAATAGCTTAAGAGTTGATAAGGCTTTGATCTATATGATACTTCTAAAGCGTGTGAATGGTAATTGTCATTAAAAGAAATGTGTGATCAAACGATTATGGTTTGATAACTTATAAGCACTGATTTTACTGAGTTAGCTTACTTCATACCATTAACTTTTCATAGTGCCATAACAGGTTAATGTAATCTCTAATGTTTGTGAGACATGAGTGTATGTGAGTATGGTAAATATGATTGTTTGCTGACCAATTACTGTCATCATCTGATATGTTTACCATTTAAGTAAAATATAGTCCCAAGACTGTTGTGTTTTAAGGGCATGAACTGTTCAGGGAAAAACGGTGCAAAAATTGTCTCACAATTTTGGGGCAGTAAAGCTGTTGTGATTTTTGTGAGTGTCTGTGTGCTTATGAAGATACACTCTTCTGGCTTTGCTGGTAGTTGTTTTACTGTGCTCTGAACATTGTAGTTCTACAGAATGTTAGGAACTTAAAAAATGTTGAATTTGTTGCTGCAGATTTCAAAATGTGTATCAAAGAAAGCTGAGTGGATTTCTGGGCTTCAAATCTGGTTGCCTTTTCATATTGTAAAAGTCTTAGATCTTCAGTTACAGCTAATAATTTGTAAATCTACCTTTCTCTATTGTAGTTATTCATTAATAAGAAAAGTGTGACTAAATGAAAACTCTGTGACTAAATGAAAACTCTTAACATGTTATGCACTATATTAGAGTTGTGTTGAGTCCTGGTTGATAGCTATCAAATATCAGAAGCTATCAGCAGACAAATGTTACTGAAGGATATTATCTGTCTGTTTTGATGACTATGCTGTATCTGAGACTGTTTACTTTGAATAATACCTTCAGTTTAGTTAAGTATAGTGAAGTATGATCTAGATTTTTGCAATGGCTATTTTACATATTGTGAGAAGTGATAGAACTTCTTTTCCTTTAAAAAAAAAAAAATGAGAGACTGGTGCATTATATAAATTCATAAAATTTTAATGTTGCTTTCAGTTGGACAATTGATCATCATTTGAAACAAATTTATTACAACAATTCTCTAAAAACATACAGTATTATTCTACTAGGTTTGAACCAATTTCTTCCACTTTCTCACTCCCTCCTCCATTTCTGTTGCGAAATTGAAACTGCATGACCTGCTAATGGCGAATCAGATCAGTGCCCAGCTAGAACGGTCTGAAGGAGAGAGTGTCAGGACAGTGTAAGTGGGATGTTGTTAGATATGAGCAAATAGGAAACCTGAGAAAGAAGAGTGAACGTAGTCAGAGGAATAGAGACCATTAGATTCTGAATTGGGCAGTTGGAGCCATACTTGATCGTTCTCCATGAGATCGATGACAGCACTGCCAGAAGCCTGGTCAAGGTATCCTTTCTTGTACTCATCATAAGTGTACATGATTGGGGAACCATTTTTGTAGAGTGCAACCCAAACGTTTGTTCCTTTTGCGTGTACATGGTAGGAGAAATAGTACAGTCCAGGGATCCTGCAGGTGAAGATTCCAGTTCTGGGGTCATAGTGTTGCTGCCTATTGTACAAGATTTTGTCAAATTTGATGGGGACTGTTGCCCCAGGGTAGGCTTTTGAGAGGATGACACTGAAAGCAGACACTGGCATCCCTGTAAGAGCTTGGTTTACTCCTCCTTTCATGAAAGACATTCCTGATAGCTCCCGAGACTCTCCTGCTTTAACGTAGCCTTCAGGCATCTGTGGGATTACGGCTTGGCCAGGGGGACCAGGAGGACCTGGGGGGCCTGGCAAGCCAGGCTCTCCATTGTTGCCTTTAGGCCCAGGGGGTCCAGGGGGTCCCATGGGTCCGCTTAAGCCTTTTGTAGAAATACCTGCTGGGCCCGGCAGTCCTGGTGCTCCCGGCTCGCCTTTCGCACCAGGGGCTCCTGGCAGGCCAGGGGGGCCGATGGGGCCTCTGATCCCAGGTATTCCTGAAGGTCCTCTGGGGCCCGGCTCGCCATTGATCCCTGGCACTCCCTTAACTCCTT
>KL289398.1:4002-18274 GCA_000699545.1 Podiceps cristatus | reverse complement strand
ATTTATACCAGGGATACCCGGCTCTCCCTTCTCGCCGGGGAGGCCCCTTGGCCCTTGGGCTCCTGGAGGGCCTTGTGGTCCTGGCTTGCCAGGAACAGACAGTCCTACAGGGCCGGGAGTGCCGGGGGGTCCTTGTGGCCCTCTTGCACCTGGGAGGCCAACAGGTCCAGCTTCTCCTTTCTCACCGTTTAGTCCTCTGTCTCCTGGCTTTCCTGGTAGGCCTGGCACACCTGGCTTTCCAACCGCAGAGAATCCAGGAGGTCCTGGGGGACCAGGGGGCCCTTGGGGACCAGGACTTCCAAAGCCTGGTTTTCCTGCAGGACCTGGCTGTCCTCTTGGTCCGATAGGGCCTGGGGGGCCGGGGGGTCCTTGTTCACCCCTTATCTGCACACCTGTGAGAGAGAGGAAGACAGGTCAACCAGGGCGGCTATAACAGAGTTGCAGACTCGTACCGTGGTGGTGAGCTGAGTGAAGGGTTAACTTAACTTGAACCTCAGAGAAGTCAAGTTCCTGATACTGCGTTTGGTCACTGAGAACATGACTTTCAGAGCAAAAGTATCTCAGCTCTTACATGAACAAGTGCAAATGTGTTGGAGTTGTGTTGTGAGCTACAATGCCTCTAGATGATTTTCTTGCTTCAATACATTCAGGGTCAGCAGAGAGTTTAAAAGATGCTGCGCAAGTAGATGCAAACTATTAAGGAAGAAAAAAACAAACCAACAGATGCCTGATATAGCAAGTCAGCAGATTTGCATCTTGATGAACGAAACCAGAGAAAGCTTCCTGTGCAAGTGTAGCTGCTTTTCTGAAACTACTTGGTACTGTATTTAAGTAGTGAGATTTTTGGCCTTTTCCCTCCAAGTTGCAAAAACGGGCCATGGATCTGGTTTTTTTGTTAAACATACGAATGTTATATTTTCAAATACTGTCTTAAAGGTTTTTCTTTGTCATAAAAATTTCACACAGTGGCAAGATCACAACTGATAGTTCATCTTACTGCAGTCAGAACTCCGGCATTGATTTGGTTTTTTAATAATACTTCATTTTTTTAGTTATCAAAACAGCAGGTGGAGCCACTTAACCAAATGTTGCAAATACAGGAATAAACAAACAAGCTCACTGCTTAGTTTTCTATGCACTTAGGAGGAGCTTGCAGCTTCATGTTGGAATTAGGATGCTGATTTGTAGGACATTACAGACAAGATTAACATGAATATTGTGAGACTACTTCAGTAGTTCACAGCAACTGGCAGCATTATAGAACAAAATACCATACCTATGATGAATGTTAATTTAAGAAATAATTTTAAAAAATAAAAACTGAGGGATATAGGAAAAGCCTAGATTCTGATTTTTTATAATGGTAACATATTCTATTTGATGCTTATTTAGAAAAGATTGATAATTGATCAACAAGTGAATCAGCTAAAATTTGCATTTTGGTCTCTTACAAAGAGAACAGTGTATGTATGTGTATATATGTGAAAGTTTATGCAATGACTATTCTGCTGTCTCTTAGATAGTAAATTGCTTTTTCCAATCTGTGGCTAGCCTTGATGAACCAAAAATGAGACTAAGAAAACTATTCTTGTACATATTGTAATTTAAAAAATAATAGAGATGTGTGTATGAAATAAATTTCATTTTGGTTTGATATTGGATCTGCAAGGTTACCTTCTTCCTATATTGCGTGGGAAATTGTTCATATCTACCAAGTTTAGAGAGTGCATCTTCTTTTTTTCCTGATGCATAAAACCATCACAAAATAAATATCACCTTATTTTTCACACTTTCCTATCTCATCCTCAAAGCAATGAAAAGGAAGATAGTTGTTAAAATCCTACATATAGAAAGAAAGCAATGTCTGATTAGTTGACAAACTGGAAACGCAAACACACATCTCTCTAGGCTGCAGAGGAGATTGTGGAATCTGTGAGTACCAGTGACAAGTCTGGAACAGTCTTTGTTATCTTACTGATATTATTGGATTTCTTACTAAGCTCCCAGATTCAGTAGGGTGCGATTGCAAGTTGGTTTTCTTATTATATAGGTGACATAAGATATGGCAAATTAAGAACTATGTTGTATGAAAAATAACTTGGAAAAGGCTTAAGCCTGTCGGAATTAGCATTTACCCTGCAGCAGAAGTGGCATGTAACTGTTCTTTACACATTACATGTTTTCTCCTCACCACAGAGAGCTGCCATCAAGGAAAACAGCTTGCTCAACTGGAGGACTCAGAATTTATTCCATAGGTTCTATCTATGGATAGAACTTCAAGAACTATCTGTTCACATCAGAAAACACAGGCAGGTCAGATCAAAGCCTCAATACAAATACCTAAACAGGTTCCTGACTTGTTTCAGTTGTAAAGCATTAGGGGAAAAATACAAATAGGTTTTTATATCAACTGCATCAAATGCAAAACCAAGCATTTTTGTGGGTACTTTGTCAGAAGACAACAGTGGCCCCAGGCAAGTCTGCTCTTTCATAATAACTCAAGGAACTATGTCCAGGCCTACCAAGTGTATTTTATTCATTAGCAGAGTGAGTTTAGTTTCTGCAGGGGAGGCAACATTCATTTTATTCAGCTATGCTTAAGTAACGTGCAATTATTGCACTTTTTTTTTTTTTTTTGGTGGCAAATTGCATCAGACTTTAGCTTCAGAGTGCTTCTTTCTTGCTTTTTACCATGTTTAAACATGCAACTTTAAATCAGTGCTAGGTTCACAAAATGGTGGGTGCTGCCTTTTTGCATAAGGTGCTAAAGGCTTTGTCAGTGTTCATGATATTAAAGAGATTTTCTAAGACGAGCTATATTGTTTCAAAGTTGTGCTGCTTTTAGATTAAAATGTCTCTAATTGTGCTGTCTAGAGACAATGGTAAGTCTGAGGAAAGGACAACTGAACACTTTAATGAAGTAGGATTTTTACCGGGAAAATTGAAGTAATGCTTGGCTGCTCTTTTATACATCTTGGCACATATCTTGATGCAAAATTGATTTATGTTTTCTGAGTGCAGTCAGACCCTATTTATGTATTGAACTAAATGTGAAGAATTTAATATAACCAGCAATAATGGCTTTTTTAAGCATTGCTGAACAGTTAGACTTAATTCAATGTTTATACTCAACTAGGACTTCTCAAAGATTTCAAGCCAAAGAGCTACTGATTTAAAAATTGTTATGGTATATTTAAAAAGTGATAATACTAAATGCATACAGAAAAGGAAAGCATATTCTGATTGGAGAGCTGTCAAGAATAAGATTTTTAAAACTGTTGAAATAATTTCACTAAATGAAGCTTTAAGGGGTTTTAACTGCCAACAGAAATTGTATGTTCTATTGATTGTATGTGTTGTCCTAGGTCACCAGTTTGGGCCTAGACTGACATTGTAGTTCCAAACTACGTTTTAACAAGGCTGTACAAAATGAAAAGAGACTTTATTGGTAACTAAAACTCTAGAAGGCAGTGTTGGGTGACTAAATAGGAAAGTAAGCTATGATGAAAAGCTTGCCAAATGCTATTTGAGCTACTTGCATATGGAAGGACTCCCTAGACAATACAGTTAGATGATTTTGGTTCTGTAGTCTCCTGTTTTATTCTTCTATGATTGTTTCAGGCTAGAAAAGATGATCTTGAACAGTCTGCCCTCTTTAAACCCATCTAAAATGCCTCTACAGGGTGTTTGTTTTACAAACTGAAGAATAGCAGTGGTTTTCCAGTTCTCCATTCTGATGCTTGTTCCACAAATGAAGATTTGTCGAACAGTTTTGAATGACTGGACTCCCACATCTGTAAAACTGTAGGCTATTCCTGCTTTTGAGGGCTAGTATGAAGTCTTTCTTACCTTTCCTAAATAGACAGCATTTTACACTTCTTGATATTTTCATTCTCATTCTAAATAAGAAGTTTCACACACATTAGATTCTGTCTTAGTATATAAAGTGAAAACTTAGTTCAGGACAATTAATTTCCCCCTTTCACCCCATTTCCTATCTACCCTGCTCCTTCCTTAATTTGCTGCTGGTTTCCCCTTTTCCAAATGTTTTCTTTAGAGGGGGGAAAAAATCCCCAAAACATAACAGTACAAGGAGAAGAGAAGTAAGTGAAGTATGGTAGAGGATAGCCAAGTAAATATTGTACTTCATTTTAAAAATAAACATGTAAATTGTTCTGAATAAAGCCATGGAAAAACACTATGAAAAGTTAATGAAGGGAGAGGGAGGAAATGCGACTCTAACCCAGTGGGAATTCTAGTAAGTCTTCAGAGTAGTTGTTTATGTACATGTACCTAAATTCAATCTGAGAGTGCTGGTAGGGTTTCAGAAAGTCCATATGCTGAAGGCAAGGGATGAAACTGTGACAGTATTTTGGTACAGCCCAGAAGAACAGTTTGGAGGGTAAGTTTCCCAGCCCTGCTGCTTTTGCTTGGTTCTTGCTGCAGAGTATTCTGGGAGCACGTGGGCTGGTGCTGGTTGGGGTGAGACCAGGGCTGCACCTTTGGACTCGATGTGTGCTGCCCATGAGCATCCAGTCCATAGGATCAGACTAGAGCTATTCTGAAAAGAAGCCTTCTAAATGGAGGTAATGTGGATGCTATGTCCTAAGCAGCAACTATTCTGCTCTCCAGATCTACTTCTGTTGTGCTACCTTTTCTAATGCAGATATAGCCTAAAATGTCCTTTTTCTGGTGAAGAGACGCTTATTAGCAAATCCTATTTCCTGAGTCCCTCATTTCTGCCCAATTGAAAGTGAAAGATATTCTGAATAGCTTGTTGACGTCTGAAAGAAAATAATGTTGTTCTTGAGGGGGATGTTTACAAAGAAGATTAAGTTCTCTCAATTGTAGGGATGATAATTCAGAGTCTATTGATCATCCTTTGGGGGACAATTCATCAAATAAAACCAGCACCTAAGAAGTCAGAAGGTTTGATTTCAATTTTTTTAAATAAGGCTTTGGCCTAAGCATGGGAAAATTAAAAGAGAACTCAACTAGTTTCAAACACTAAGTATAGCCACCCCTTTGACTTAAGGACAGAGAGGATACCCAGAAATAAGATCTCACAATGTATAGTGTTACAGTTATATATTGCTTATACAATCTGCCATAATATTGATTTATAAAATGAAGATAACTTTTTATAAAAAGCTAAAGTTGTTATATTACTATGAGATTAGCCTGATAATTCAAGTACAAGCTTAAATCACTCATGAAAAAAACTATGTAGTGGTTTATATCACATTTTTATGACTATATATCAATTTATTTTGCCTTTCTAGACATTAAACAGGTCTTCATTTGGCCATATCATATTTTTTATATTTAAATTGATACCTAAGGTATGTTTTGAGTAGAAGTAACAGGACAGAATATGTAAAAGTTCTTTCTGAATATTGTAGAAGACAAGTCTATTGTTTGAAACCCCAGTGTTGAATCAAGAAATTCAAGGATAATTAGCATGTACGTAATTGCGCACACAATCATGTAGTATTATTCCCACTACTGAAGGTCAGATCTGCAGCTGTGATTTTGTTTCTGCTTTATATGCCTTTAGTGGTTATTGTGTAAGAAATGTCTGTGACAAGTGTGCATCGTTGTCAGGAGGAGGCAACTGCCAGAGTTACTGCTGGTTCTTTCTCCAGTCCTGACATTATTTTAATAAACCTGAACTGTTAGGGAAAGATGAATGCCAATAGTACAAAGAGCTTTTGTTCATGGATTGACCCACTGGGAATAATTGTGTTAGTTTATTATCAAAAAATAGTGAACTTACCTTGACTCTTTACATTGAATGGTAGAAAATGTGGCCCCTTGACGCTGGATTGTTTCTGGTATCTCTCAGAAAAATATCCATCGCTACCATGGACAATGTTCAGACAAAACAGCAGCAGTAAGGATATTTGTAAATGCATGTTTCCAAATCCGTTCTGTGTTAGAAAGGGGAGAAAAAGTTTGTTATAACAAAAAGCTGTTCTGTTTCTTGTGTATGAGTTTTCTTAAACTACTGGTATTAAAAGTAACATTATGTTGTGCTTACTTCCTCCTGCTTTCACTAGTTGTGAAAAATCCTCTAAGGAAAAGGGAATCAGTATTGCTATCACTTTGAATCATAGAGCTCTTTTTTAGATAGCTTACAGGCAATAGTCTTACTCTTTGGACAAGAATCATTTTAAGTGGACACCAGCCACCATCATTTGAAACAGGAATTATTTTGCTAGTTATGCTGGGTCTCCAAAAGTAAGTTCAGGAGTTGCATATGTTAAAACTCACAATACGAAGAAAAGTTTTCAGTGGAAATACTCAGACACTCTGCCATGACCTTACTGCCTCTGTCTAATGGTATAGCAAATAACACACGAAGTCCTGGCTCCTTCAGCATCAGTGGCAAAAATCTCACCTTGCCTTGCTTAAAACCAGGCTTTTATCTGTAGCCTTTCAAACACCCCAGTGGCAGTAAGGATGCTGTTACTGGCCCTTAAATATCAACCCCCTTCCCTCCCCACCCAGAAAACATGTATCCTGCAGAAGTTAGCTTCAAAACCAAATAGAATGAAATAAAATCATAACATACCAAAATGTGGAGCTCCAATGCAGAGTAGTAGAGCAGTGAATCCTCCTCTATTGAGGAGCTCTTCTGCCACTGGTGAGTGAGCAGAAGCTGATGATTTCAAGTGTCACCTTTGAGTATTTATATGATTTTTTCCCCCTAACTGGGTGACTGTTGGGCATAAGCTCCTCCCCAAAAATCAGTAAGTAGTAATTATCTGTGTGTATATGTGTGTTTTTTAGGGGTGGAGGAAGCTATTTTGGGCAGTTGTCCTAGATTCTGTTAAGTTTTTTTGTTTTGTTCTGTTTTTCTTCTTCTTCCCTTGGATTTGTTATTGTTGATGAAATTGTATTTCTCATAGTTAGGGGCTGTAAAATTTTTGAAAATGCTCTTTTTAGAACTGAGAAAGTTAACATTGGAAAAAAATCATGAACTTGTAAGGTTGGTAATTCTAAGTGCTTCATTTGAATTTCACTGTAAATGTTTTAATGAAAGAACTATACATTTTGACTTTGGTGAGTTGTTACTTTCAGGAGTAACCCCACTAAAGTCTATAGAGACTACTTATGTGAGTATCCTGTATGTGAGTTCATTGGGATGAGTGGAGAACTTAAAATCAATTAAGATGTTAATAGGGGAGTTGTGGGACAACCCAAAGTTTACTTTAAGCAGTTATTATTTTAGGAGACTGTTATCTTCACATTATATTTCCAGACTTCTGTTTTGATGCTAGAGGTACAGTACTAGGTATATGATGTGTTCTGCAAGTGATGTTTCTGTATTATGAATTCTTGAAATTCAAGCTTACCTTGCACAATGAGAACTTCATTGTGTCTGGTTGTAACAAATGTATTGAAATTCATACTGCTTAAATTTGCAAGTGTTACACAGGCTGAAGTTTGGAGCTGGTGGAGCTTTTTTGAGCTTTTCTACAGTCAGTAATTAGCTTCTTTTAAGGTTTGCTCAATCAAATATAGTTATTGCTGTGCTTTTACTAGATGCATATTTTTCCTATTAAGTGGTTTCCATTTAGCAAATTTAAGCTACCGCTGTTTTACTGTTGATGGATCAAACTTGATTGCTGCTTACATCTTTTTTCTTTTTCTTTTTTTTTTCCCCTTTTCTCTTCAGATCATAAACTGGTTTTAGCCATTAAGAGAATTTGTTAAACCAATCTTGCTTAATAGACTGTATCCACACATTGTGACTTCTTTTTTTGAATAAATAGTCTTGTAGTGTTTCAGCATCACTTTGATTAGTGTTCAGTACTAAATAGGCAGTAACTCTCAGTCCTTGACTTGTTTGGGACTCTGAAACATCATTTAAGATCGAAGGGCAAATTAAGAGAAGAAACAAACAGTTCTCATTTAGGATGAAACCATACAACTAAATATGTAGTGCACTTTGCTTTTATCAAACATTCTCAGCAAAAATACCTCCATATAAATTATCTGTGTATTAAAACTCCTTTACCAGTTGCGGACTTCTTTGACATTGTTATGTGGTATTCAGTGTAGTAGGAGTTAGATTTTTTTGGATGTGTTTTAAATTCTTTGTTTCCTTTACATCAAAGATTAGTGGAAAACCAAAGATAAATGATAGGTGTTGTTAATAACAGAAGCTGAGCACATCCTACAAGTTACTGTCCTGATGAAGTAAGCATGCACATATTTTTCAAGTTAATTTATGCCATTTGTGGAAGCTGTCTGGGGAGCCCTTTTGGTGAGGTACAAGCAATATCTACGCAGAGCAACATGTGTGCACCCGTATCCTAATGCCAATTGTAGAAGTACTGCAATCAGGCAAGGTTACGAGCATGTTATGTTATAGGAATCCTAATAAATAACCTGTGTTACTGTGAGTTCTCATGCATGGTAGGTACAGAAGGGGCACCTGTTACCGTTCCAACCAAAAGACTGAGCTGGTGGCCCTGAACTGTGTGGCTATCCTGTGGAATGACAGGTTAACGTGGGCTGAATTTTACCTGCTTTGTGTCTTTGTTTAATTCCACACTCTTCAAGTGACAACTTTTTTGGCTTTATGTATTATGGCAAATGTCCTAGAACACAGGTTACTGTACTGAAAGAGACCAATGGACCATCAAGTCTGTTCTGCCTACAATTGTGCTAATACCTTTGCTTGCTAGGGAGCTATATTAATGTTGTGGCTTAAAGACTGCTGCAATAATTTCTTTAATGTATTGTTGAACAGTACTATTTTTACTCCTAGCCATCCTCTAAACAACGCTACGTTTCATTTTTGTAAATAAACCCTTTCTGCTGCAGGGGTCTTCAGACTGAAGCCAGTTTTCTCCATTAAGCTTACGTGATCAGTGGTTGTCAGAGAACATTTGCGTGTCTGACATGGCATTTCTACTCTCCATATGTGCATTCAGTTCCTTTTAATCTTTTAGAGAAGGAAGCTTTGTCCTCAAGTTGTTTGTGTAACTTCTCAAGGTGTTTCATTTAAACATTAGTCTCTATGAATTCAAATGAGAACCTGGTCATCCACTTTTGACAGAGGCAGCAAATGTATGGGCACAGAGTTTATTTCCTCCATGAAGAAATGCAACTGCAGTCCCTTTTTTTGGTTCACATAAATCCAAAAATAGCTTTTGATTTTAAAACATTTAAATATACAGCCCTTATTGGGAAGTGTGGTTGTTGCTAATTTGACAATATTTGGCTAAGAAAGTTAAGAACAGTGGGCGACAGTTTTATGCACACACAGTTTCATGCTAATTCCTAGCCTAATTCATAAAAGCCCCCAAAGCAGGCACACTTAATGTTACAAAAGCACCAATAATGTACACAGCTGTTTGCCCAGCAGCCTCGCTTCCTGCCTTGGCTCCTTCTGGGCAGGAAGGTGAATAATCTCTGTGTGTCTCTGCGTAAATAGGGATGATTGTGGGGTCAAAAGGTATAGACAGGCAAACGCGTTGTCCTTGTGTTTAGCCTGAGCTCCACCCTATTGCGCTATCCTATGTTACTTCTTGGGTTTGAGGTTTTGTTTTTTGTGGGTATGGGAAACTGAGGTAGAATTGGAGTTCACTTCTTTTGTATGTTTTTCCTGTTGCTGTGGATGTTTTTTTATTGGCAGAACACTGACACGCATTTGGCTCTAAGCATGCATGTGAAAGGTAAGCTTTGGTATATATTTGCGTGTGCAAAAATACATGCAGTAGACATACTTGCATATACTTATTTACAGTAAGAGCACATTTTTAAAAAGATAGATTATTTGCATACCTGTTTTCAAAGTATAAATGTTCAGATGCTTTTGTTTTCTAGGTATGCATTTAGAAAGTTGTCTTTGCTTTCAAATGAAGGTATCTTCACTGCCCTCTGCTCCCCCTGTCCCGCTACCCTATTAGTCAAGTGCACCACTCCAGAACTTGCTTTTTAATTATGTGTTGGCTGCTTCTTCCCATGTAAAGGTAGCCATGGTAGTATTCCTTCAAAAGAGCAATGTAAAGTTCAAGTCCTATGCTTAACTGCAATAAAAAGACTCAGACTTTCTCTGGAGTCACAGAGTGTTTAATGCCATTCGCAGCAGTATGTGATGTTTCATCATATTTGCTGACTGAATATTGGGTTTGCTGCTGAAGGTTGTTGGAAAGCACACACTTGCACAGGCTTTCCAAAATCTCCTGTTTCTTCAGTGGCTTGCTCCCGCAGAGTCAGTGGAAGGACTTGCATAAGTGACATGGAAGTGGCACCATGCTTTGGGAAATGGGAACTTTCACCACAACCCTGCAAGCAAAGGGACTTGAATGAGTCCCACAATAAGCAACTGCATACGAGGAAGAAATGTGGAACGGCTTAATTAGGCATAAACTATAATAAAACAAGCAACCACTCCCTTTCACACACCCACCCACCCCCCAAAAAAAAGGGAGGGCGGGGAGAATCAAAACTCAGAGAAAGGCTGGGCTAGGTCCTTGCAGTAGTTGGGAACTGGCTAAATATGTTCCTGATACTGAGGATTTTCAGTGTGAACATGTTTATTTTTATTGTTTTGACTTAGAGTATGTGATCTTGATTTTGCACCATCTAAGCACAAACCGTGTGCTTAGTTAGTTTCAAAGAGAACTGTGAGTTCTTTGAAAGTAAAAATTCACAGTTTTAACTCATAATTTGTCTTATTTTTAATAATTAGCTTTTAGTCTTAATCCTGAATTTTTTTTTAGTTTATAATTACTTTTTATGTTAATCTATGGTACCTAGGGAAGCCGGGAGGGCATTACTCCTTTTGTTTGGCTAGATAATCTTGGTTTTGAAGAAAGAGGCAAGACTGTGTTGCTGGGAGGTTTTTCCTGAAGTTTAAAATGTAGTCTGAAATATTTGGAGTAACTTTTTATTGATGACCATAAAATCTCAACATTCTTAAGAGGACACAATTATTTTGCTTCTTATAGCTCTGTATTTGTGACAAGTGCTTTCTGATGTTGTCAGTTTCAGTTTTTTTACCTGCCTGAAGTAAACTTTGAAGACTCTGCCCTAGTCCGTGCTAAGTTTTTCTCTGTTAAAGTGTATATACTCTAAACTCGTGGTAGCTACCATTTTGCAATGGACTCGAACAGCCTGTAGCACCATCTCTGGTGAAGAAGTTCTCCAGTCTCCAATTTTAAGTTCTCAAAGAAAGCTGCTTAGGAATTTCTAAGCGAAGTTTGAAAGCCTGCCATGAAATTAAAAGGGTAATTGGGTTTCCTAGTTTGTGGTGCACTTTATTACATTCTGGAAACTCCTAAACCATTTCAATTCCATGGTTTAAAACCATCCTTTCTCCCTTTCCGTCACACAATGCTGAAGGGTGTTTGCACGCTCCCGTGATAGCGGCCAGGTAAGCCCTCAAAGGGAGCACAGAGGAACAAAGTGTTCCTCTGTACCTCTCTTAATGGGGAAAACTAACAGAGGTTTTTCAGCTTCTTACTGCTCACAGTCAAATTCACCCAAAGAAATAGGAAGCAGGAAAATCTGTGAATTCAATAGCTGTGAGAAGTCTGGGGTTGGCTTTGCTTTATGTTTTGATGTTGTTTCTTTGTTTTGTAATCGTTGTTACTTTGTGTTTACATGGAAGGTATTTTCGCTTCCAACACTAGCCACTTGGACTGCATGGGACTAGAAAACATCTTGGTGAAAAAAATGTTCACCTTGGCAATTGCAAAATAAATAAGATTTGAGTTTCAGAATGCATGTCATCTTTTGTAATTAATAGATGCTTGTTGAGGTAGTCTGCAGGGCTGTGCAGTCCTATCCGTATTCATACTTTGAGATACAATAAACAATTCTCTCTTCAAACAAACAAAACAAAAGAAACTGTGTTACCCCTACAGTCCTGTATTAGTCTTTTTATAGATTTAAAGCCCTTGTACTTCTAACACTTGTAATTGTGGTTGAATAAATGTCTTAGTTTCAACTAGGAATGGAAAGATGGTCTGTATTTATTCTGGCTCTGCAAAACTGACTGACTCCTGACCAGTCTGTTCTGTTCAGCTCAGGTAACTGTTGATCACAAGAACTCTATTTAATATAGCAGTATATTTAAATAGATGACACCCAGTTAAATATTTATAGTTGTATTCTGAGTTAACTTGTAGAGGCACTGAATAACCATGCTGTAACATCATGAAAAGATGTGTTCCACATAGCTTATAGTGAAAGCTTTGAGGCTGACATGAATTTCTGATTAGCTATTCCTCGGAGTCAGATAGTATTATTGATTAATGCTTTTTAACAACACTTCATTGTTCAAGGCCCCATTTCATTATGGGTAATCTTCATCCATCTTAGACAATTTATGCTACTAGAGTAAAACATACCAAACAGAAGTACTGGTGTTAGGAAAGATGTTTTCCAGTACCTTGGGTATGCTGCTGGCCTGACATTATTCCTTCCTCATTTTTATTCCTTCTTCCCCTGCCTCTGAAAGTAAAAACAACAAAAATTGGTCAAATGAATGCATTAATTTGAAACTCGTATCAGTTGCATGGTTTTAAATGAAAACTGATCAGTTTTCAAGATGCTGAAAACACAAAGCTGTTCTTATATATTAATATTCATCCTTTCTCCCACAAATACATTTCTGATTAAGTAGTATAAATGTTTATATATTTAAAGTTTGGATTTTCACTGGTTAAACAAAGCCAGGTAAAGAGGTTTACAGTTCCTTTTACCTGGAGAAGTATTTTTATGTTTTTTTTAAATTAATGCTCTATTTTTCTGTGACTTTTTATTAGAGTATTTAGTATCTTGTTCTGCCTCTGTGCCTGCTGGACTCAAGGTTTCTTTCAGACCTCCCTGGACCACGGTGAATAAAGTAGAAGCCATGGTAAAAGAAGGGTGGGAACCACCTCTACTTTACCAAAGGTGAAAAAGTTCAGGCAGCTCCCTTGGGTATTCTATAATTAGGGGAATCTGCCAAATAGCTGGTGAAAAAATAGGTGTAGCTGAGCTGCTTTTTCAAGTGCACTCACTGGAGCAGGTAGTCAGCCTGCTGAATAGTCTCATTCATTGACCCTACTACCTGCTGTGGTTTGGACAATTGGCACAGAGTTGTTTTTAAATTTTCATGTTTAAAAACAGGTGCCCAAGGCCGGGGGGGGGGAAGGGGGGATATCCAGACTTTTACAGCCAGAACAAATAAAAGTTGTCTGAATTCACTTTAAAAATAAGGGATTTTAAGTCTGGCATTTTAAATATTACTGTTTCCTTTTCATTTATTTAAATTGAAACGTAGGAAAGTTGTGTTGCTGGGTGCATATAAACTTTCTATACTCTTTCCATTATGCAAAATAAGCTTGAGTCCATGCGGCCTAATTGTTCCTGATGATTATAGGACTATTTTTAGTTTCACTCACCTGAGATTGGATTTTTACAGGCATTGTATTGTCATAAGAGAGAGTCATAATTATCTACTCATAATAAAGTGCTAATGAAGTAGCTGCTTTTATTATTACAGAAAATGCATCAGGGCTGCAAAATTCTGTAGGTGACACTGTATTACCTGACTCAAATCCATAAGCTTCAATGTCTCTTGCATTTTGTGGGAGAAAAATCACATGAATGTGAAGAATGGGGCTTTTTTCAAGTACTTTAACCAATAGGCTCTCACATTGTGAGATTTGAGAATTGAAAGATAGTTATATAAAAGTGGTTCATATGTGGAACGGGGATACTTCCCAAACTACTGATATAAAAAATTATCCAGATACCAGGGAAGGACAGGGACTGCTAAACTCATGACAGACAACCTGACCATACTGCCAGCTTGTTTCCAATGAGGATACTTTCTGACCCTGCTGTTACTGTGGTAAATGGTGGAAAAATAAAACCGAAAGTTGGACTCTTGCTGGGGGTGGTGTTAGATGACTTCTGCACCCATTGACGGTCAGATCTAAGCAGGGGTCTCCATGGAGTTCATGGATAAGAGCCTGATGTATTTTGCTGCATACAGAAGTAAAACTGCAAGCAGAAATTATATGCATTGAGATTTTGAGTGTGTTACTCTGAGATTTAGGTGTGCAGATTCCACTGAAGCCATTAAACCTTTCCAGATATTCACAGTAAATTGACTGTGCCTTTGACTCTGTAGTTGTCACAGTTTAAGAATATAGGTATGGAAAGGTAATGGCTGCTTGGGTTACATGTGGTTAAATTGCTGTAATGTAAATGTGTTTAAGCCTTAACAGATTTACTAAAGATCAGAGAAGTTGAGAGGCAG
>KL289397.1:30617-46297 GCA_000699545.1 Podiceps cristatus | reverse complement strand
CAGCAAGTTCCAGAGAGAGCACGAGGGAACCCTTTGCTTCCCTTCACAGAACTTAGAATCTGGTGGCTAATTTACTAACTACTTCAGATGCTGTATGAGAATTTAACCAGCTTTTAAGTTTCTTCAAGAAACATATGAGAGTTTCTAATTTTGTATGTTTATATTTTGTCATCACTTCAATAGCTAAAAGCTGAAAGAAGTAAAGAGGATCACACTAAACAACAGAAACGCACACTGGTATAAATGTGCAGTTCTTGTTTTAGTAATCAAATATTTCCTCTACTGTGCTTTAGTAGAACAGCATTGTCGTTCTTCATATATATAAGTGTTCCAGCTAATTTTAGACAATTAAAATGTCAGGAAATTTAGCAGAAATCATTCTTCCTCTCCCAACCTTAAAAACACCACCCTGTAAACCCAACAGGAACAGAACAAGAAACTTATAAGTAGCAAAGATTTCAATAGAGTTACAGTGATTTGACAGTTTTTTTCAGTGCATCAGTGAATTACATGTATCATATGATGATTTGTGTTATCTTGCACTCTGATGCAAACTTGTCCGCAGGATCTCTTTGATCCTAGACTTTTTTTTTATAATCATCCTTAATTCTGTTCCTACTTGCCTAAGAAGTTTTCTTCACTCAACCTTTTTCTCCTTTCTGATTTTATTTCTGTTGACATTGCATTACTGAGCCTGGGAGCCTTTTCTGGGTTAATTGGTCCAGGTGGATTAATTTGGCATCTAATTACACAACTGTTTTTTGATACTGCTGTGAGTTTTTCAGGGTCACACTAAGTGAACTGCATTCAGATACTTTTAAAAAAAGATCAGGAATAATTTTGCATTATTTATTTTCTTAATCTGATGCTGAGCTCAGTCCAAATTCCTTTGAAATTAGAGGCTAAATTCTCATTGACTTGATTGGGTGAAGAATCAGGCCTGAACCATGTCAATAGATATATGTGAACTAGCACATTTTAGACAGTGCATTAAAAAGTATATGTTGCCATTGGGCTGTTTGAAATACTAGCAGAGCAGACACACTCCTTAGTCTCCCTCTTTTTTAAAGCATATATAGGCAGATAGCAACACATATACATACATAATAATATAAAGACATTTCTTTTCTACAACTTCAGTTGGGGACTACTCTTCAAATACATATAAAGCCTCTTTTTCTAACCTTTATGACCAATATGTATGGTCCTACACATGATATTCCCAGGTCTTGTGAACCAATAAAAGACATTTTTTGTCCTTAACCTGTATGCATAAATGTTAAGTATATGCATTTGCTTAATGTGTTTCAGCAGTGATGGATAGCAAATATTTTATCTGCTAATCTGTTGTGTTTGATTTTGTGGAATCATTACCGACAATGCAACACTCTGAAAATCTGGTACATGATGCTACAAAATATATTTTAAAAATCTGAAACACCACCACAAGAAATCGGGTAGGGATAACAGACAGTCACAGTTTATTATTATTCCTCGCATAAACACGTTACTTTGTCCATACTTTTGACAGCTAGAAATTATAGGAACAAGCTATGTATTGTAATATTGGTATTTCAATACCAATATTAGGAAATGCCTTAAATAGAGCCATACATGTCAAAGCAGGATCAACAAATATTGTGACAGGAGAATGACAAAAAATAAGAAGAGAAATTATACTTAAGACCTATATAAGTCTTGTGCAATACAAGTCTGAGTGAATATGAAGGTCAATATGAGTATCTGACCCAACTCTATAGGCATTCCAAGACACTTTATTTATCATATTACATTTTTAATTCCTTGCAAAATTTTTTTAGGTTAGTGATTAATTAATTTTGTTCTTGGGGTATAGCACTTCTCACTGCTAAAACACAGAAGTTAATTATATTGATTTTTTTGTACTTTTATAATACATTTGCAGTAAAAAAGTTGTAATAATAAAAATGGAAAGAGAAGGGGCATCCAAATCTAAATCACGCCATTGCCTCAGGTTGGAACATTCATATATAACCCTTCCTAGCAAATGACTGTTTAAACTTTTCTTGAAGTCCTCCGAAGGGGAAGACTTAATGCACTATGATGGCAAATTAAATGAATTTGAAACTTTTCTGATAGTTAATCTAAATTTTCTCTGTCATAACAGTGGACATGAACAACATCCTGACTTCCTCTCTGGTGTTGCATTTTATGTATTTAAATCTCCAGTCGTCTTGTTTTTCAACAGTACAATTTTACTTGCCTTGGAAGTCATATTTTCTAAAGATATAACAATTTATATACTTCCTCTGTGTTTTACCTAATTAATCCACGTTATTTCCTTGAAATATGTTAATAATCTTTACATAACAAATATGTTAATAATCTTTACATAGTTTCTGTGTTATGGTCTTATTGAGGCTCTACAAAACAAAAAATTCTTAGTTTTAGAGACAATGGTCCTTTTTTTTTTGTATTTCTAACATAAATTGATTATGTTTATATATTTACCTACAATGTATATATTTGTTCTAGATATGCTTTGATAACAAATTTTCCTGGACAGGCAAGTAAATAATTTTAGTCCCATTTTGAAGATCAGTCTTCACTGTAAAATTAAAATCACTGTTAAAACACAAAATCAGACAAAAAGACTGAGACAGAATAGGTTAGGACCCCATTTTCATAACTGTTTCAACTTTTTTTTCAAAGTACTATTGTCTTTGAACTTAGCAGAAGGATACATAAAACATTTTCTACATTTTTTTTTTTTTTAAATTTTTGAAGTACATCAGCCTAATACACCAACCATACAAAAAATATTGTACATCTTTCACTTTCTTTTAAAAGTGTGGAGGTAATAATGTACAATCTATATCACTTGAGAAATTAAGATTCAAGACAAGATTCAAGGATGGACAAGATGTAAACTTTCAATCAATCAGGACTAAATTTTGCCCTCTGTTTGACCAGGTCATATTCTAGCGAAATGGTTCCAAGGAAACATTTTTTATCTTTATTTCTGTTATTATTATGCATCCAACGAAGCGTAACAAGCAGATCAAGGGAGGTGATTCTGCCCCTCTGCTCTGCTGTCGTGAGACCTCACCTGGAGTACTGCATCCAGCTCTGGAGTCCTCAGCACAGGAAGGACATAGATCTCTTGAAGCAAGGCCAGAGGAGGGCCATGAAGATGATCAGAGGGCTGGAGCACCTTTTCTATGAAGACAGGCTGAGAGAGTTGGCGTTGTTCATCCTGGAGAAGAGAAAATTCCAGGGCAACCTTATAGCGGCCTTCCAGTACCTGAAGGGAGCCTTACAGGAAAGATGGGAAGGGGCTCTTTGCCAGGGAGTGCAGTGATAGGATGAGGGGTAATGGTCTGAAGTTGAAAGAGGTTAGATTTAGATTAGATGTTAGGACAAAATTCTTCACTGTGAGGGTGGTAAGGCACTGGAAGAGGTTTCCCAGAGTAATTGTGGCTGCCCCATCCCTGGAAGTGTTCAAGGCCAGGTTGGATAAGGCTATGGGCAACCTGATCTAGCACGGGGTGTCCGTGCCTGTGGCAGCGGGGGTGGTACTAGATGGTCTTTAAGGTCCCTTCCAACCCAAACTATTCTATGGATCTATGATTCTATTATCATTGTTATTAATTTCAGTGAGAAAGAACTAGAAATAGATTAAAACATGCCTTGAAGCTCAAGAATATATGTATTATGAAAACTAAACCACCTTCAAAATACTACAGAATTTGCAAACCATGTTTTCACAGGATACAGTGTGAGTACTCCTCTGTAAGGAAAGAAGTCTGATATCAATCTCTTCTTTATTGTCCTACACTTCTTTTCCTGTTTCCTGTCAACATTAGAAGCCTTCTATTTTCAAACAGTATCTCTTCCTACCAAGATCTATTGACTCATACAGAGCTCACTTCTGGGTAATTCAAATTCTGTTATTATTAATCTATTATGTTTTGCTGTAGTTTCAATTTGATTCCAAATTTATCAGAAAACAGTGGGTTTGGTTTTAGATTAAAATGCTTAGTCATGAGGCACATTTTCCTTCTGAATTGCATTTTATGAGTATGTATATTAGAATTTCTTCACACATTTCACATCATCACAAATGCCAAGCTTAGCATCCCTCTAGCAAACAGAATACAACAATTACTCAATTGTATTAAAATCTAGATTGTTTTCATGACAAAATTGTATTACTGAAAAAATCTACAAAGTAAGAGTTTCACACTCATGTTATGCTCTGTAATAACTGAATTCCTGTTTAGTGTTGCTAGTCATCTTAATAATATTAAAGCCCAAATTAAACTTCCTTTCATACTTTTAACCAGTAAAACTTCAAAGATATCTGCTTAGAAATAATTCTAAATATTAGTAGTGCCTTTAATTAAGAAAGTGTGACTTGTAATTTTAAAGTAAATTATGTCAAAATGTTAGGAGAAGCGGTCTTCTTAAATTTTCTATAACAATATTATCATAATCCTTCATCCTGTTTCAGGAATGCTTTCTCTGAATTCAAAATATAACTCACCTGTGTTGAAGAGAGGTGAGCATCTTCCCTTTTACCCCCCTTAACTCCAGGCTTTCTTCTCTTAAATTACTCTTTAAATACCATTTACTTTACCAAACTTTCAATGTTTTTTCTTCATTTTGCCACTGATGGTGTCTCCACATTATTACATTGTCAAAGTGCAAACCCATGTTTCAGGACTACAGGAGGTAAATAACAAGTTTTTTGAACTACTGTGAACTATTGTTTTGTCTGTGCATGTGTAGTGTTGTGTAAAGAAGGTATAATTACTCTTGTGAGAAGGAATATTGTATGGGGAAATAATCTCCTATAAAGAATGCTGTCAAATAATGCCAAAGGCTTAGAAGAGAAAGATGTAAAATAAATACTTCACTAATTAGCCAAGATACTATAGGGATTGAAGGCAGTTCCTACTTCAATTCCATCTGAATTACAAATAACTTAAAATTGCTTTAGTTCTTCGTGGTTAAGGTTATGTCTTTGGAAAAGCTTAACTTTCATAAAATAACAAATTTATTGAAAAACATTCTTTATCAATCTTGCAGACAGTTTTGGTTTTGCAGAAAGTGTGGAAGGAGTTCAATCCCTTTGAGATTCACCATTTTTAACTCTCTGTGAATCAAGCTAAAGTTGTCGTTGATTAACTTCAGGGTCTTTTAGGATTCTCAGAACTACTAGTAGTTTCTTGATCAAAGTTCCCTGGAGCATATTTTCAGTTTCCTACTTCAAACTCTTGAGTCCTATGAATTTTTCCTAGCATTTCTACCATTATGTCTTCCAGTAATATGACTTGTGCTAGTCTGAGGTACATGCATGCAGTATTTGATTTGAAACAGGACCTGAAAGTGAATTAACTGTGTTTAAAATGTTTGTTGTAATTCAAATGCATATATCTTGCATGGCTGATCTGCATGTATGGAAGAAAGTATGATGTGTTGGACTTACTACACATATATGAAGGACTCTGCATTGCATGAAATATAAAGTGCCCGGTTCATGAGCCTATGAAGTTTCTAGTACCTTCTTGGATCTTAAAATCACATTGTTTTTTGGTTTGTTTTTTGGTTGTTTTTTTTTTTTTTTTTTTGGTTTTTTTTTGTTTTTTTTTAATCAACCCATAGTTTCTCAAGTCTGATAAATTGAGTTAATAAGCTCAGTTGTCTAAAATTATCCCTTGCTATTAGCCTATGGTGCTAAATGTTAGAGATGAACAATTCTGACCTTTTCCAAGAAAAAAGGTTAATTTATTGTTCATAATTAAATGGACCATTTGTAGCAACACTTTTTAGGAGTTAGTTTTCCACCTTTTGATTTTCTGCTTTTCTAAGGGAAGGACATCATGGTGTTTTCCCTCAATTTCATTTGCTCAGAATTACTCTAAAGTGATCATTGCTTCAATTCCCACCAGCCATTTTATGTAATGTATTATGTTATACTCCTTTTTCTAGCTATGTTTTTTTAGATCTGGTTGTTCAAATAAATTGTATGCTATGGTTTGTATTTTCACCAATATTACTTGCACATGGGACTGAATTTAATTTGATAATTTGTATATATAAACCTTGATTGTTATGAATGTCTATGGAATAGAAAGACAGGAGAGGCATGAAGCTAGCCAAGGCAAATGTATTTTAAAAAGAGTCAACAATTATTCACATTTTTTAGCATTATTCTCTTACTGTAGCTTTCCAAGAATCTGATATCTTACTAGTCCCTCCACTGATTCCAAACAACATTGTTGTAACTTTGATATCCAACCCCATTTGGTCTATTGAGCCAATAAAAATAATGTGCTAGTATGAATAAGAATAAAGCTATTTTCCCATTTTGTCATTGTGACTAAAAGTTCAGCAAAAAGACACAAATTCACATCTGTCAGCAAACCTTTATAATTTATTTTTGGAACTGTCATTCTTTGAATATTTCTTTTGAAAGTGCCAATTTGGAAAAGTAGTAGATTCTTTGTCATTTAAATTTAAGGCATTTAAAATTCTGTGGATTTAAGCTATTTTTGTTTGTTTGTTATCTTGTCTTCTGGATGTGAATTAAGCAGTTGGGTGGGGTTGTTTTCTTTTGGGGGGTTTTCTAACACAGACATTGTTCAATTAAGTTTGGAACTGTGATAGTATGTATTACAATGATCTCTTATTTAATAGGTGTGTAAGAAGAGCTGATGATAACATGTTTTATCATTTGTTACTTTTTGTGTTACAGCAAAAGCTATCTTCAATGGATATTTGCACAATTTAGAATGTAGAGAAGGACAATTATAACAAAAAATTGTTTCTTAAATGATGAATGCTGTGTGTTGAGGGAAAGCGGTCTTATAATAAAGAATCTACTAAATTTGAGATAAGGAGATAATAAGATTTACTATCTGGAGACTTATTTTTTCTCTATTAATGGTGAAGGTATGAGCTTAGATAATTAGTTAATGTCTGATTCTTAATATGTTAAGCTAGGTGAATGTCATCCTTTCTTCTACCCAGTTCTTTATCAGCTGAATCTGCAATAATGCATAATCATGAGGACACAATAAATTAACCTTAAAATGAACAGTCTGGGTATCAGCAGCTTTCTAACAGTGACTTCTTAGAGAGGACTTCAAAATCAGAACAGGAAAGAAAGTACTTTGGCAATGTGAAATTAAGAGGTGTTGCGTCACTCACTGTTATCAAAAAAAGCTAGATTAAAGGTAAACCAGTTCCATCTGTACTCTTGTAAGTGCAGCATAGAAATCTATCCAAATTACAATATTCTGGAAAATAAAAAATAAAAAAAAAAATTTTTAAAAAAAAAAAAAAGGAATAAAACCAAAACACAAAAGCATTATAATTTTCTACAGACAGTAAAATATCCATAATGTTTTACTGAGTTAATAATGTTAATACTGAGGAGTATTATTTTAAGTTCCCAATATCCTTAGGTTGTTGGCCATATCACTTTGTTCATGTTTATCACTACACTGGATCACTGAGTTGGGGGAGCATTCTTAAAGGCTAGAGAACATTCTAAATGTTACATTATTTCATAATGTCAGATTATTTCATGTGAAACATGCTGAAATTGCTGTCAAACTTACTTTATCTTCTAAAAATTAAGCTGCATTATCTCACACAATGCAAACTTGTAAAAGCAGCAAGGCAAATCTAGTGGGTAGTTGTCAGGAGATAATCACCCCCCTTGGGAATTATAGATACTCTGCTAAATCTCCTATCTTTTACAGCCTTAGGGATATGATTATATTATGACAAGAATACCCCTGTTGCATTACTTATATTTTCAGTCAAGGACTACCTGCAATCATCTAGTTGAAATACCTCAAGAGAGCATTTCTTTATGCTATTAAATTTCAAGTTTTAAATAACCACATGAGACAATATCCACCATTCAGCTACAGAATACTAAAACTTTGTTAAACTTTGTTACTGGAAAACATCAAAGTAAGAGGTTTCTATATTTATGCTAATATTATATTGAGAAATTAAAAACCTATGCATGGCAATAATCTCAATCATAAAAAACAATAGGAACAGTACTGATAAATAGCAGATTCTTTTTTTTTTTTTTTTTTTTTTCAATTTTCAAAGCCCTAAGCATACATGAACTAATTGCAAAATCAATGTTAGCCTTTCCTCTGAGGTGAGTAGAACACAATGGCAGGAAAACCGAACTGTGGCATTCTGGTATCTTTTGGACCATGACTATGTAAACAATACCATTCATCATAGAGTGATTTTATTTAAATTTAATCTTAAAAAATACCCAGCTATAGATTTGGTTTAATATTTGATTAATATATTTATGAAAATCCTGTGATAATTTAGTGATTGCTCACTTCAGCAGAAAAGAAGAGCACCTGGGGGTAAAGAAAGAGGCTTTTTCCCTTCCTTACAGAAATTAAACCCTAGGTTTTTCATTTTGCTTAATTGCAACACTATTTGAAACTTAAAAAGAATTTTTCTTTTGAGCATCTGTGAAACAAGACATGAAAGCAGGTCTTCAGAATGAAAGTTGCCAGTAGAAGAATAAACATAATTTATTCAAAAGCCTATGGGGCAGAGCAGTTAGCCTTCAGGGCCTGAACCTACATTTTCTTCTTTCAAGAGTCAGGCTTGAACCTTAAGATGACACATTATTGTGGCCTTATTACACAGTGGCTGCATGTTTAACTGTAATAATTGAGTACATAGTAGTATAGTGCTACAGCCAAGGACTTCTTGTCCGCTTATTGAAATCTTTAAGATAAATTAGGAGTACAGACAGAATAAGAAGCCAAAAAAGTTAAGCTAAAACTTGTTAGTCCAAGTATCTCATTGCACTATTGAAATCTGATTGTTATAGACAAGCCTTTAATACCAATTGAAAGTTTACATGTATTTATACGTAGTGGAGACAGTCCAACAGAAAGAAAAAGTGTTTGTCTTATAGCTTTGAGAACAGACTTTCTGAGTTGAAAGTCCAGGTTAAATTTAGGTGAGAGTAAGCTAAACATTATAGACATTTAGACAATTTTGTCTAAAAATAAATGCATTGACATGTAAACTAGATTTCTAGGATCTTGTTATATATACTAGAAAACTAGTGGAGAATTAATGCTTCATTCAGTTTCCTTATGATTTACTTGAGATGTGTGAGCTTGCTTTTCAGAGGAGGCACCAAGGAGGTCAATCTGTGTCCTCCACATCAGAGGAGAATATCTCACAAGAACTTGAAAGGGACCTGAGTGCATTAATGGGCTTTAATGGCCTGGGACCTCCCCCTACCTTACCTACAGCCCAGGACACCATTTTAGTGCCCTAGGGCCATCAGCCCCTGCCCAGAGACACTGCAGCAGGGCTGGTCTCCAGCTCCCCAAAACCCTGCTTGGTCATAGGTCTTGCCAATCCAGGCCCACCCATGTGCTCGTGTCTCAGACTGGCCTCCTCTTGTCTCCATAGCCCTGCCTGGCCAACCCAGGGCTGTGTCTGACTCTGCTTCCTCTCACCCGATCCTGATCCTCACTCGTGGACTCACATCTTGGCCCAGCCTTGGCCTGTTCACATCCCCACAGACATGCCTGATGGCCCCGGGCTGGGGGATGTCTAGTCCAATGCCCCAGCTCGGTGTGCAGGAACAGCTATAGCAGGTTGCTCAGGACCATATCCAGACAACTTTTGAACATCTCCAAGTATGGAGACTTCAGAACCACTCTGGACAACCTGCTCATAGTAAAAAAGTTTTTTATTGTTTCAGTGGAATTTATGTTTTTTCGGTGTGCACTAATTGTCTCTGGTCCTATCAGTGGGCACCAATGAAAAGGATTGGGCTGGGTCTTTTTTAATCACCCCCATCATATTTTTGCACAAATTGATAAAATTCCCGGAGCCTTCTGTTCTGCAGTCTGAATAATCAGATGTCTTTCAACCTCTCCCCTTATATCACGTGCTCCAGTTATTAATCATCTTAAGGACACAGAAGTCTGGTCTTAAGGAAAGTGTCTATGTGGTTGTAACAGGTTTCTGAATATTTTCTAAAGATTTAAATCCAAATTCTACCAAGAAGATTACGGGTTTCTGGATTATGTCCATTTTGACTGGCAAGTTTAATTCAGCATTAAGATCCAAAACTTCTTAAAAAATGAAGAGTCCAAATGGTACACCATCTTTTCCTATTAAATTTTCTTACAGTATTACAAGCAGAATCCAAACTTCTTAAGGAACCTACAAAGTAAATCGAAGTTTATAAACTGATCAGTCTTGCCACTTCAATTTTTTGTGCTTGCTGTTCATATATCTGATAAAGTGCTAGATACTAGATTAGCAGTGTTACCTGGTGAAAGATCATCTTGAGTCTTAATACCAAGAGGTGCAGAGCAGGAGAATGAAGTAGCATCAGAAGAAATAACGAGTCTTTAACAGTGCACTAATGTAACTCAAGCAGTAGCATGAAAACCAAAAAAATCTAGTAAAGAACTGGAAACTGTAGCAGACAGGTTACATAAAGGTAACCTCTTCAGAAGACTTTTATGCTAAATTGAAATTGGCAAGAGATGGAATAAGTGCTGAGGTTGACAGCACTGATGATCTTTCAGTAATGATTATGTTGCTGCCATTTATTTTTTATTAATACAGATTAGAGAAGTGGATTGAGTTCCAAATGACTGATACTTTTCATTATCCGAACATAGCATCTAAATGAAAGCCAGTTTGTTTCAGATATTTAATAGTCAAAATAAATCCAGTCAAATATATAGAAAGCTATTCAGCTAACCAGGTATAGAGGTTTAAATTCTTAGTTAGCTTGTCTGTCTAAACTTTCTGTGGAAATATTGAATGTTTAATAACTTTCTTTAAGGAAACCTTAAACCTAAATGAAGTCAGTAAAAAAAACAGTAGCAGTGGTAGAGATAGGTGTGTACACGAGTTAATGTAATATAAGCATTGTAGGACATTCTACCCAAAACTTAAAGAAGATAATTTGAGTTTGAAATATCAAGATTTATTGACAGGATTGACAAATTGATTGACAGGACTACAAACTCTCTATGAAAAGGAAGTGGATAAAAAACCTAGATCTCTTATCTGTTGTACTGGCTAGGATAGATCAAATGTTCTTCATAACAGTTCATATGGTGCGGTGTTTTAAATTTTTGACCAAAACAATACTGATAAGACACTAGTATTCAAACTTCCGCTGAACAGTGTTTTCACAGCATCAAGGCTTTCTCAATTTCTCACTCTGCCCCCTCAGTGAATAAAAAAGGGGGGGCACTATAGGTGGGGAGAGGACACAATTGGGCAGATGACCCAAACTAAACAAAGAGATACTCCATGCACTTAACAAAAAATGGGAAAAGGAGTTTTAGGAGGGTTTGTCATCTTTTGCTCAGGAACTGGCAGGACAGCAATCTACTCATGGCAGGTGGTGGGTGATTATCTTTGCATCACTGCATCACTTGGACCTGCAAATTTTCTTGCTTTTATTCTTCCGTTCTTCTTCCCCCATGCTACTTGGGGTGATGCAGGGAAGTGAGAGGGTAGCTATGTGGTGCCTAGCTGGCCATTGGGGTTAGCCCATGACAGCTGTCAGTCTGGATGAGATTCATCTATTGCACAAAGCCTAAGTAATTGTTTCTTTTATTTTTGAAAACTATGAGAGTGGCAAGAAATTCAACTTTACAGTTTGTAATCGGTATTCTATCATGTTTTTTCTCCACCAGTGCTGTTCTAGTCTGTGGTTTGACCTTCTGTTTTAATGAATGAATCTACAGATTATAAAGTTTTAAGGAGGCACTGATTATTTAGTGTGACTTCAGCATAACACAAGTCACAGGAATTATTTGAATTATTCTGACTCTGAACTAAAGCAGCTTTTCCAGGAAAGCACACATTTTTACTGATGGACTGCAAGTACAGCTTGCAAGTACAGCAGATTATTACCATCATGATTAAATTTATATTCCTTATTTCTAATCTAAATTAGTCTATTGTCAGCTTCCAGGCAGTGGACCTTATTATACCTCAGTCTGTTAGTTTGAAATGACAGAATACTTGTTACAGAATGTTTTATTCCAGATCAGTGTGGGTCAAGCAGATTTGCAGGTTTAAAAATGACAGTGTAATCAGTTATCACTGCAAATTCTTTACTCTTACTTGCTCTTCTCTACTTCTGAATTTTAGAAATATGTTAGACCATTGGCCCCTGTACTCATCAGACTATATTCTTTGAATGTATGACTTAACATTTGACGTGATTAATTAGCATTGATTATTGGTTTAAGAATTGGTCATCCTGATATCAGCAAATAGTCCATTCTTTCCATTCTTTCATTGTTCTTTTCAATTTTGATTGTTAAATATCTTATGCTTTCTTGCATGTCACTGATACTAGCACAAGACCAGAACTGGGACCAGAATCAGTCCCCTTTATGCACATGTGATCATTATCTATGGATGAACTCAATTTTGACACCAATGGTGAGTCAGTTTTCACTCCATTTAATATTTACCACACTCATATCATTCTAGTCTCTTTATCCATGTGTTCCAAAACACTAAATCACATAAATGTCTCACAGTATCTACTTACACTGCATCTTCACTATTATTTATATTAAATTCTCATAATATCCCATTTGAAAGGTAATAGACAAATCTATTTTTCATACACCCATCTCAGCTGTCATTTTTTTAAGTCATCCTGATTTCATATTTTAAATTATTTTTATTACAGCCCTCTCTAAAGTTTTCCAATGGGAAACTGATTTTGCTCTGATTGTGACCAGGGAGGAATCTCAATTGCTTACACTTAACTGTTAATATTAAACTGTTTTTATCTTTCTCATAAACAGAATTTTAGACCTAAAAGTAACTGCAGGATGAAAAGGAAAGTACTTTAGCTGTGATCCTTTTACTATAGGTAGTTCAGTGAGAACCTTGAGATTTGAAGATTTGTTCCTAAGAAAATAAAATAGAAGTTACTCATCTGAGTCCTTCAGAAGTCCCTTTGCAATACCAGCTTTTAAGACAGTCATAACATGAGCACATAATGATATCCATGCTTACAGGTTAAATGGGAAGCATAGCTTTAGAAGAGTTAGAGTAGGCATAGCACCTTTATCATTCTACTGAGATTTACATGATACACTTAAATTCTGATAGGACATGAGTCAGACTCTAACGAGTAGCTTTTTGTTCACAGACACCTTTCAATTATATATATACAATAGGATCTTCATAGCAGAAGCTACATGATCAAAACAAAGTTCAGGCTTAACTATGTTTACAGAATTCAATATGTGATATTTTAAAAGAACAGTACAATCCTTTACAGAGGAGATTAGAACAATGCTAAAAGTGCTTAAGTAGCTTTCTATTCAGAATTAGTTTGGAAAATAAATGCAGTAGTCTAGTTTCATGTGCTTTAAATTTATACTGTCTATATATCTTTGCTACTCTTATTTCAACACTCTCTGTGTATTGAGGAAGGCTGTTATATCTCCAGACAAACCATAGTCCAATTTTGAAGCATTATTAATTTATAAAAGTCTGTAGCTGTTAAGACCACATATAATTTAATTCAGTTGCTATAGAGATCTCTACAGGGACATAAAAAATAAAAAATAAAATGCAAAAATAATCTGCCTTAGAGTCTAGTTGCCTGGAGTGCACCCCCTATAGGGAGAGTGCAATAATTAAGTCTTGTTTACCGTGGGTTCCATTAAACCTTTGTTGTTACTGATTATATCATTGTCTGATTGATTTGTCAGGTGTAGAAAACAACAAAAAATTAAATGCCTTAATCTTCATGAGCAAATGACATGCATTGTGAGCTGCAACACAGAATTCTTCTTGAACAGCTGGAGCTTTTCTATTTGCTCCTTATTTTATTTCCCATTGTATCAGTGAACTCATTTTGAAGTAGGGGAAATTGCTTTTATCCATAGATTTGGATTTGGTATGGGATCAATATAATAGAGAGAATGAAAGGATTTGTTCTTAAATTAATGTAACACTTCCCTGTTACAAAATAACAGCAGGAAATAAAATGTTTTTCATTACTGAGGAATGTGTTTAAGGAAAATGGTGGGACAGATTTTTACACTGTATTAAATTCCAGCTGGTGGTAATAAATGAATCAAGCAAGATAACAGATGCATTTCATAATCTATTTTATTGCTTCATTAGAAGTATTTTACTTACATATTTACTGGAAGAAAGGGCATGGATTCTGTACCTCTAGTTTTTTGTTTTTGTTTTTGTTTTTTTTTTTTTTTTTTTTTTTTTAAAAAAAAAATTTTTAATGCTTGACTGTTCTTTCCAGTATGAACTTTATTACCATATAAATATTTGATTCAGACACTAACGGTGGATATATTATTACTTTATTTAAGGACAACACATGCATACTTTTAGGGGATTTGTACAAGGTATGAATATTGAAAGTGCCTGAAATGCAGATTAAACAAAAAGACAATACTAGTTTTGAAATGTAATTATAGTTGGGTTATTGGAAAGCAACAAAAGGCAATGTTTTATTTAACTAAGTAAAAAGTCCGATATGTTGTGTACCATATATTCCATAGGTAATACACTGAGTTTTCTACTCTTCAGTAAACAGAATTATACATTTCCGCTACATACTATTCAGGAAAAGCAGTATATATGTGGTTGTGGGAGAATCAGTTTATCAGATTTTGCACACCTTGACATGTTTGATCACAAAAAAAGTTGCTGTTGCTGCAACTGTACCTTAGAGTCAAGGATATCTTCAGGATTTTCACAAGATATTCAAGGTGACAAAAATCAATTCAAACATTTTTAAAGACAAAATTACAACTGGTCACTTGGTCACAGCAAGCACATCTACAAGCAGTGGAAACTTAAAGAAAAATTACAAGTTAAGGTACATCTATTAGAATACTACAAAAGCTAGAATTGTGAATTCAAACATGAGTAGAGGTTATGTTTTTGTTACACAGGATCTCAATTTAACAAAACAGGTATGCTAAAAAGAACTCCATATCATAAGTACGGACAGCTTAGAAATATTGTTACTTCTTTTTCAAGAATATTTTGCTCTTTATATTTGAAACCTTATAACTTTAATATTAGATTGTTATGAAGAAGTCATTTGTGTTGATATTTCTTCAGGATCAAAAATAAATTGATCTAACTTTTCATGGCAAATGTATTAGTTTATATGTATTTTATTTTCAGGCTTGTTTCATTAAGGATTGGCTAAATGTTACGACTAGGTGTCATAGAATCATAGAATGTTTTGGGTTGGAAGGGACCCCCAGAGCCCATCTAGTCCAACCCCCTGCAGTGAGCAGGGACACCATTACCCAGATCAGGTTGCTCAGAGCCCCGTCCAACCTGGTCTTGAATGTTTCCAGGGATGGGGCATCCACCACCTCTCTAGGCAACCTGTTCCAGTGCTTCACCACCCTCATTGTAAAGAATTTCCTCCTTACATCTAATCTAAACCTACCCTGTTTCAGTTTAAAGCCATTATCCCTTGTGCTGTCACCGCTGTCCCTGCTAAAAAGATTCTCCCCCTCTTTCCTATAGGCCCCCTTTAAGCACTGACAGGCCGCAATCAGGTCTCCCCGCAGCCTTCTCTTCTCCAGGCTGAACAAGCCCAACTCTCTCAGCCGGTCCTCACAGCAGAG
>KL289397.1:15266-30270 GCA_000699545.1 Podiceps cristatus | reverse complement strand
CAGGCCCACCTCTCCAGCCTGTCCAGGTCTCTCTGGATGACATCCCGTCCTTCTGGTGTGTCAACCGCACCACTCAGCTTGGTGTCATCCGCAAACTTGCTGAGGGTGCTCTCAATCTCACTGTCTAGGTCATTGGTGAAAACATTAAACAGCACCAGTCCCAATTTGGACCCTTGAGGGACACCACTCATCACCGGTCTCCATCTGGACATCGAGCCATTGACCACTACCCTCTGGGTGCGCCCATCCAGCCAATTCCTTATCCAGTGAACAGTCCACTAATCAAATCCATAGCTCTCCAATTTAGAGAGAAGGATGTCGTGGGGGACCGTGTCAAAGGCTTTGCAGAAGTCCAGATAGATGACGTCCAATGGTTTTCCCTTATCCACTGTGGTTGTCACACCATCATAGAAAGTCACTAGGTTGGTCAGGCAGGACTTGCCCTTGGTGAAGCCGTGCTGGCTGTCTCCAATTGCCTCCCTGTCCTCCATGTGCCTTAGCAGAGCTTCTAGGAGGATCTGTTCCATGATCTTCCCAGGCACAGAGGTGAGGCTGACAGGTCGGTAGTTCCAAGGATTTTCCTTTCTACCCTTTTTGAAAATGGGCACAATGTTTCCCTTTTTCCAGTCCCCAGGGACTTCACCTGAGTGCCATGACTTTTCAAATATCATGGAGAGTGGTTTGGCAACTACTTTGGCCAATTTCCTCAGGACTCTGGGATGCATCTCATCAGATCCCATGGACTTATGTGCGTTCAGGTTCCTCAGGTGATCATGAACCTGATCTCTTACAGCGGGAGGGGTTTTACCCTTCCTGTCCCCCTCCTGCCAGGAGGGTCATGGTAAGCAGTACAGCCCCACAAAGCCACTTGTTCATTCCCACCCAGTGGGATGGGGGAGAGAACTGAAAGGGTAAAAGTAAGAGGACTCATGGGTTGAGATAAAGACACTTTAATAAGTACAGCAAAAGTCATCTATGCCACCAGAACAAAACAAGGAATTCATTCACTGCTTCCTGTCAGCAGGCAGGTGTTCAACTATTTCCAGGAAAGCAGGGCTCTGTCATATGTAATGGTTACTTGGAAGACAAAGAACATCACTCCGAACGTCCTCCCTTTTTCCTTTTTCCTTGTAGTCTTTATTACTGAGCATGAAGTCATACGGTATGGAATATCCTTTTGGTCAGTTGGGGTCAGCCATCCCAGTGATGTCCCCCCTCAATTTTTTGTGCACCCCCATCCTATTTGCTGGTGGGGTTGTGTGAAAAGCAGAAAAGGCCTTGACTGTTTGTAAGCGCTGCTCAACAATAACTAAAGCATGCCTATGTTATCAACACTGTTTTCAGCACAAATTTAAAACTTAACACTATACTAGCTACTATGAAGAAAATTATCTCAGCCAAACCCAGTAACACTGGAAAAACAAGAAAACTGATTTTAACATATAATTTCGTTATCTGTTGTTATTTCTCTCCAAAGACAGATCCCTCTCCAGAAGATCCCTCTCCAAATAAAATACAAAAGAAAAGATGTGCAAGATAGATACACCTTATTTTGAATTGCGTAACACTTAGCTTAAATAAAATGAATTTGGCCATGGACATATGGCTTGGCTAAAAAAAAAAAAGAGAAAAATAAGATTTCTGACCTGGACATTCCAAATAGTAACTTCCCTCATTACTTCAGGCTCTCTTATATTGTATTTTTATGTCCTTTTAATATAAAACTACAGCACAGATCTAATCAGATCAGTATGAGTAATACAAATTATAGTGAAACTGGACTGAAACAGTAGATAGAACTAAAGGTAGGAGATCTCAGAGTCCAGAAGAATTTAAAAAGTTTGCTTCTCTTCAGAATGACAAAGTCAAATTTTTCCCAGCATTAGTAACTGCTAACATTATTTCATTTTCTATGGAATATTCCAGTAAAATATTATATTTATGCCAGTGATACAAGTAATAGATGTGGTTTTCATTATTTTTAAGGACTAGAAAATTAATTAAATAAATATGTTTTGGGCCAATCCAAAAGATTCTATATTGTATTTGCCAAAAGTTTCAGGTAAAAATAAAAAGAATGGATAAGTCAGCATGGTGAGTTTACAGTTTCCTTTTATGTACTATGAGAGCACTAGTCCATTCATTCAGAACATCAAGTTTTAACTAATCCATTACTTGAAGGGATCTAAATTCATACTCACTACAAGATTCCTGAATATCTTGTGCTTGGTATTTCCTGTTAACTATTTTACTACTTATAAATATGAAATTGCCCTTTATAAGACAGTTATGGGCCATAAAAATCAGTCTAGATTGGATTCTTCAACAGGATTCATGGACAGCAATTGTGCATCTGCTACAAAGGATATTGTCACTTTAAGAAGGATAGGCTACAAAATTACGCTTCTGGATCATTTTCACATAGAACAGATTTTGTTTGTTAGAGTTTGTTCAGGTCAGACTGAAGAAGAAACGCCTCTCTACTTTCACAAGCTTTTCCTTCTTCTCCGTTGTCTGACAGTATCAGATGTACATTTAAATATGCTCCAAGACCCTCAAGATTCTATAGATTAGAGTTGTCATAGTCTTACTTGCATACGGAGGAAATAAATGTTTATCAGGAATTTATCAATATATATGAATTAAGCAGCTCCTGGTAAAATTCTCAAACACTGTTTGGGCATATGTTTGTTTATACTTTCACACTGTTAGAATGCTTCCTGGATGGTTTAGCCCAGAGCAACCACCACACTCCCAAGTATCTTTGAGGCACAGCTGATAAGTGAAAAGAGGTCAGAGACCATGTGAACTACACAGTATGGGTAATGACATATCTGTAAAAATAGTTGATGATATGTAAGTTTCCTCAAGCAAAGAATTCTACATCACTAAGATCCAAAATGGAACAGGTCACGGGGTATTCAATAGGTCAGACAACAAGGTGTTTTATAGAAATGTGTAGAGACTGAGTAGAACAATACAGATTTTATATATTACTTTATAAATCTACAAGACCAAGCAAATTCAGAGACCCATACATATACTGTTTTATAAAATTTTTGTTTAATGTTGGGGAACAGGGATGTTAGACTGGAATTACTGTCAAAGAGAATGAACTATATTTCAAACTTCATAGGGCAAGACACTTCTTAGAGTAAGGTTTCAGTCTAGTTGAGATTGTCTGAAGTTCTTTGGTCTGCTTTTTGTTATCTCCTTTTGGTTAAGGAAACAAGCATCACAGTTCCAACTTGGTCTGGGATGATTTATCACTGAAGAAGTTTAAATTGAGTTAAATCTCCATTGTTCTCATACTTTCCACATCTCATGATGCACTCTAAATCTGAGTTTTTCAACCAAGATAAAAGATGTTTCCTCCATGGAATCCAGTGGTTAATTTCATTTGCTTTCCTTACATATATATTTAATTTTATTTTTTAATGAGAAAAAATGAAGAATTTGTAAAATTCATTAATTCTAATTTATTTTTTGCACTTCATTTGAGCCATAAAACTCCGATGTAATTTCACAGTCTTAAATACTAAATTGACTCTTGAGGTAATCAATAATCGGTTATAGACTGGATAGTGACTGTGACTCAGTTTCAATATACCACTTGGATATGACTAACAATAATGAATTTCAGATATAAAGTGTAGTATGTAGTTTTCAATCACTGGACTAGAAGGAGCAAACTCTATATTTCCTGTCCCCAGGCCTACAGGATGGTAAAATTACAGTTGCCGTGTACACTTTTTGGAAGGATGACAATTCTGGTAAGCACTTCTGGAGTACTTCTGAGGACATTTCAGAAAATCCCTGTATAAGTACAGTACTTCATAGTGAACAGGTTTCCAAGGTTTCATGTACATCTTAAAGCTCTGCATGAATGCTCAGTGGAGAAAAAAATGTTTTTCTGATTTCAAAAAGACAGTTGTTCTTCACAAAAATTGCTCAGAGACTCATTCAGAAAGCAAAACAAAGAAAAGATGCCACAATATACTTGCCAAATGTTTAGAGAGAGGCCAAGTGATACGTTTCAGAATTCAATACTTGCTAAGTGACTAAAACCAAATGAGTATCTGGTGTATGATTTTTTTTTTTAACATTTCAGCAGCAAAGAATGCCTATCCTTGATGTTGTGAAATAATATTTTAATAGCTACACATCATATGTAATATACAAATTGTCATCTTCACCTGTTTGTTTTTTTGTTTGTTTGTTTGTGTTTTTTGTTTGTTTGTTTGTTTGCTTGGTTGTTTTCCTGAAAAAACATATCAGATGGGATTCTTCTCATCTTAATTTACATTTAGTTTGGATGTATATAACTGAACCAGGCCTTGTTCTTTTTCCTTAATTCTCTTAAACTTAAGAGATAGATATTTCAAGGTAAATGTGGGTTTACTTACGAATTTTAAAACTCCTTACAATTAATTAAATTTTCTTTTGATTCATTGATTTTTCTTTTGTACAGAAAATGTATTGTTTGGTATTTTTATGTGTGTACAAAACCATATCTGACATAAAGAATGGCACTATGTGCATAGATTACATATCATGATAAGATACATAGTCTGAATAATAGTAAAGATGACAATAACAATGATGACTAAAAGCAGAGTCTGTCAAAGTGAACCTGGCACAACTGAGTATAATTTCATTGTTAACTGTAATATATTATGCAAAATAAAATGCACTTTCTTCATTAGCAATAAAATATGAAGATGCTTTTTCTTAAAAGCTGTCTTGTTTTGCATTATTTTCTGCTCTGTAAATACTGGGGTTTTTTACATAATGTAAGTTGAATTTCTATTGCTTTGAAGAGAACTTGAGGTGTGTGATGAATGATCATCATGCATTTACTATTCTTACCAAGCCCTAGGTATTTTGTTATACTGCCACTGTTCTGATTTTACAGTGTCCTCCAGTTGTGTGCCAAGTTCACCAAAATGCATTCTATTGAAATATCTTACAGATTTTGAAAGCCATATTTTGAAATGTGCATCTCACAATATAACTAAAACATAGACTTCTATTATACTTTTCATGTGACTCAACTTATAGCACAACAGACTAAAGTATTAATTCTGTTTTTTCACTCTAAAAATACATCCCACAAAAGGCACTAGAATAAATTACACATGAACTTTTTACTTTTTGCTCAGACTGATTTTAAAAACATAAGGAAATATGAAAATGCTAATGAAATAAGCTGCTAGGCTCTGATAAGTGACTCAGAGCAACTTCAAATGTTTCTATTAAAGTAAATCGCTGTACTTCTCACTGTTGACATGTGTTATCTATTCAGCCACTGCAATATGGTGCCCTTTTTGTTCCATGGTATGTAGTACCAGCCTGTAGATTTTTTTTCTGGTAGTAACAATAGAAACCAGGAGCTAAAAGTTGCACTAGCAAGCAACTGTGTTATCTTCTGACGATGCAGAAGTGGTATACATTCTCATTGTGGCAATGACTATTTGGCGGTTTAAAGCAATTAACATTGTTATTTGCATCATATTATTTTATAATTACTAATTAGAGATTAGTGCCTAAAAATGACCAACACAAACCTAGAGGGACAAAAACAACAGAAAAAAGTTGTAAATTAATGGTATAAACTGAAACAGCCAACTCTAAAAACAAATGATGAAAATTTAAACGCTTCTCAGTGTATTTGGCTAAAATGAAACAAATAAATAAAATTTGCCCTACATTTGCTTTGTAAAAATCATTGTATTATACTGAATGCTGGACTAACAGCTATTCTGCTGTACAATCCAAATGCACTGACAGATAAAAGAAATGAGCATTATGAATATGGAAGTCCTGCAGAAGCCTTATACAGTATTACCATAAAGTCAGCTTATTGAAGGTCTCTTTCTGCATAGCTCAGCTCCTACATTCACCGATGTTCCTCTGTCTGGCTTCCTACAAGTTTGCTGTTGCTTACCTGACAGTTACAGTGTCCACCGCATGACTGTTGTGATGTTTGAGCGTCATCTAATATAGATAATATATAAATTCCTAATGAGCCACTGGATCTGTACTTTACTAGGCTTGTGCTTACAAAAATGTAAATTTAATACCTTTAAATGTCTCCTGATTTATATGGAAATGCATTAATCAGCTTCCAAGCTCTACTACTTGCATTATACACTGAAGATTAAAATGATAATTTGACTATTTAAAGATAGCAATACCATTACAGGGAACTGCAATAGATTTTTTTAGGTAGAAAAGGCAAAGTGATATAAATTACAGAAACCCAAACTAGTAAAGGTTGAACAGGAATATTCACATGGAGGGGCCTGTTTAGTCTTTTTTAAATGCCTAGTGGTAAGTCTGTTCTCTCCCTCACACAGGAGTGGTTAACCCCAGAGTCTTCAAATGGAGATTCAGAACCAACCCTACTCTTCTAATGAAAAATCAACTGTCATGTGGAAATACCATTTTGTATTGTGACTACAGTGGTTATAATTATTTTCAACCTGAGTTGCTTTTGCTTGCAGTTTTCATAGGCACAAAGAAAGCCATCTAGCTGTTCTGGTACAGCCTTGATAACTTTAGCAGTAAACTGAAGTTGGATGGTAATTATTAGGCTTCTTTTCATTTTTATGACATGTAATTACCCTTCCCACTCCCACATTATGCTTTCTTGGTTAATCCTAGATTTTCCTTCAGATGGTACACCTTAATTTCCAGGAGGTCAGTGGATGTATTAGTTAATTGCACTTAAACTCTGGACTTGTTATTTCTGTGTTTAAATTCACTTTCCTTTCTTGATTTTCTTTTAGATCAGCAGCAAGTTGACAAGATCTTATTTTGATTTTAATTACTCACATCCCTTTTTCTTAATTTCCTTTTAAGAGAGTTTTTTTTAAAATTTGTTCAAGAGGTGACTCATCTTAACCTCCCTGTTGATGTTATAACCCTCATTAAATGACTCCATCATATTTGAAAAGTCATGGCAGTAAGGTGAAGTCCCCAGCAATTGGAAAAAGGGAAATATCATGCCCATTTTTTAAAAGGGTAAAATGGAGGACCCTGGGAATTATCAACTAGTCAGCATCACCTTGTGCACAGAAAGATCATGAAACAGATTTTCCTGGAAGATATGCCAAAACATATGCAATGCAGGGAGGTGATTACAGACAGTCAGCACGACTTCACCAAGGCCAAATGTTGCCTCACCGAACTAGTGGCTTTCTATGATAGAGTGACTGCACTGATGGACAAAGGAAGAGCTACTGATATCATCTACCTGGACTTCTGTAAGGTCCTTGATACAATCTTCCACAATATTCTTCCCTCTAAATTTGAGAGATATAGGTGATGGATGGACTGTTAGATGGATACGGAATTGGCTGGATGGCTGTGTCCAAAAAGTTACAGTCAATGCTCAGTGTCCAATGGGAAACCAGTAACGAGTGGTGTCCCTCAGGGATCTATACTGGGACAAATACCATTTAACATATTAAAATCATAGAATCATAGAATTGTTTGGATGGGAAGGGACCTTTAAAGATCACCTAGCTCACACTCCCTGTCACAAGTAGGGATATCTTTCACTAGGTCAGCCCCATCCAACCTGACCTTGAACATTTCCATTGATGTGGAATTCTATGATTAAAGACAGATTTCTGCTCAATACCCTGCAGGTTAATTAGCTAGTGTGAAAAGTAAATGTTAAATCACTCAGAAGTGAACATTAAATCATTTACAACAATATTTGCAGTACTTCTTATTGTAAGCATTGTAATGAAATGATATATACTGATGTGATAAACACAGGTATTTTAAGATATTTCTGGACTTCTTTTTGCCTTGATTTATACTCTATTTTCTCTTTATATTGTTCCAATATCTATTGACTAATGAATTTATTCTGCTCTGAGGAAAAATTTTGGGTCATATTCAATTATAAGTAATACAGACAGAAATCTCAGAGGCAGGTTGAGATGTGAAATCATTGAAGAAATCAAAATTATATTCAGATCTAGAGCCATATCTGAACCGTTGTAAAATCAAAGTAGATATTAAACCGCTAACGGTGCCCAAGAGTATGAGAAGTTTTTGAAGGATGGACTTCATTAGAAACACAGAGGGAAATTTTTGAAGACTCCCATGATAAAGCATAATTAATGATGGTGGCAGAAAAGACAGGAAAAAGAGAAGACTTGAAGTTTAAGGAAACGTTTTGAAGAAAGATTAACTACCCAAATAATACATGAGTTTGAGAAGAGTTAGATTAGTGAAGAAAAGATTGTTAGAAAAACTTCTTAGCCATGACCAATCAAGAAAAGAGAAAACAAATGAAACAGGGATTAAGATGGAGAAGAGGAAGTAATTTTAAGTAATAAAAGGTACATATACACAAAGAAGATTATAAAACTTATCTACAAAAGACATCTACAGCTTACTGTTGGCTACTTAGCTTCCTAATAGGTTTAGAATGATGAAGAAAAAACAAATGATAGATATGTTTGTACAGCAAATATTTTTGGAATAAGTTTACTTCCAAATAAAGAGAACTATACAGTTTTGTTAAAATTTTATTGTTAATATATTGATTTTTTTTTTAAAAAAAAAATGAATGCTAAGCAATAGGCAATAAACATTAATATTCATACAAAACCAGACATTTTTTGTAATATAAATACTGATATTAAAAAAAAAAATAAAACCAAAGAAGAAAACAGAACAGTGAACCATGTTAAAATAGCAGCAGTAGATGTTAAACAAAAAATTCCACCAAAGACAACATGATGTTTGTCTAGGCATAGTTACTAATTTTCAGAATAAAAAATAATACCACTAGAATTTATGTTAAATATTACATGTTAAATTCCCTACAAACAGATGTATTTGGAAATTGCTATTACTGTTATTTAAAAACAAACAAACAAACAAACAAACAAACAAATCAACTACAGCAAACACATCAGATAATCCTTTTCTCATCAAGTGTTCAGTCACAGTTTAGAATTACTTTTTGCCAGCCAAGATTCTACTGGGGTGAGAAATCTTCAACATTTCATAGACTAGAAACATTCCTTTAATTTCTGTTTTAATATTACAGATGAACAAATTATAAACCAAACTCTTTTAATCAATTTATATCTCCATGTCCCTGATCACTTCTTCTGTCCTTCTCTTTATATACTCCACATATTTCTTGGCTATGGATGCACAGAATTTCAAATGAAATCTTATCTTTCTTTGTATACTGGTACTAATATTTCTCTAGCCCTACCAGAATAGATTATTTGATGTAACCCTAAACTTATGTTTCACTCTGGTGATTTGCCTTATGGTTTTTGTTTGTTTGTTTGTTTGTTTGTTTTTTTGTGGTTTATCATCATCTGTGATTGCCTGATACACCCAGAAGAGAAATAATAGCTTTAGTAATATTATGGGTGTGATTTATCTAACCAACACCATTTATTCACATTTGAGAGAATAATTCATGGTTCCTAGTAAGATTTAGTTAATATAGTAAATTGGGTCCAAAGTATGATTCATCTTATTCTGAACTGACATGAGTTTACTCCTGAAAATATCTATTTCTTGAGCACAGAGTTTAGAGCACCATGTAAACTGCTGTAGTTATCTACATTACAGATATCTGAAATAAGATGAGTGGAATCTCATCTTTTGATGTAACATATTCTGTTGCTTAATTAGGTGGCTTGGCACTTCTAAATACTACACCTTTGATTTAGTGGAATTTTGTCTTACAGTTATATTGCAAAAGGAGAAAAATATAAGATTGCAGTATGAACTTTTTACTGTCAGTCATTTTTCTGCAGCACATCACAGTTGGAGCTGGCCAGATTATTTGATCTTTCTTTCCAATAGATATATGAAGATAGCAGATATAAAATTAATTAAAACAAATTAAACAAATATGACAATCTACACTATTTTAATTCCATCCAATGAAGATCCAGGAAGCGCCAAAGCCTAATTCTTCTGATGGATGTTGAATGGCTTATACAAATTAACAGTGTATGTTCTTTATATTAGTTTTTAGCCAAGATCAAATGTGAATTCTATGCAAATAGATAACAAACTGTCAAGTACTGGCTTGACCTTGAATACCAACAGTGGCTGTTTTGACTGTGCGTTTTCAATTCAACTAGAAAATGAAAGAAACATGACTTTTAGCTCAAGAAAATGTTAACATTGTTGGTCCCACTTTCATTTTGTAGAACAAGTGATTTCATTTTCCACTATAAACAGCAGACTTCTACCTAAAACAAGTTTAACAATGTGGGTTTCTTAAATGATTGACTTTGAGGTACTGTAACCTTATTACTGTATGTATTTACACATTTAGCAGGTATGATATGTTTTCAGGTGTAATGTTTTGAATATATTCTATACCCTTAGTTTAAACTGGTCCATAGCAGATATATATAACAAGGTGTTTCATTTAACATATCAATAATCATTCTGAATAATGTTTTTGTATGCATGATTTTATTAATGCAAATATGATTTTGCTTTTTCCATAAGTAAAATACTAGTGGTATTTCAGAATAAGACCTTCTCAGCAGATATGTTCTCCCATATGACATGTAAGCTCTGTTCTATCCATACTCACAGATTAGATTCTGAGAATGGGAGAAAGCTGGTTTGCCTTAGGTCTTCGCTGCACATTTTGTATCTCTCTGTTCTTTTGGGTAGCACTACCTTCCTCCTAGGAAAGTTTCTATGAGTCTTCTATGGTATTGTCTTCAATGATATCCTAGTCTTAGTATATGAATGACGTCTATTGAGAAATATGTCCAATGATCTATAATTTCAAAGAAGACCCCTATGTATAACACATGATTTTTTTCATCAGGAAAACTTTGGATACCTACAATAAAATCATTGCAATATGACTATGTCTCATTGAAGGTGCTAAGTTATTAAAATAGGAGATTGGGGTGCAACATAAAGAGACCAATCTGGTGAGTCAGTGATTTTGGAATACTGACAAAAGACTCAAATAGGTATAGAATGACCACTGCTTTTTTAAGCAGTCAGTTTGTCACATTACACTTCGTATATCAGTTGTGGCACTGAAGTATATTTCTTGGATAGTAGTAGTTGTTTGAACTCTTGAAAAGTATAGGAAACTAAAATATGAAGTAGAACCTGACTTTATCATATCATAGAATCATAGGATGTTTTGGGTTGGAAGGGACCGCTAGCGGTCATCTAGTCCAACCCCCATTTGGGACCTCAAAAATAATTGACATTTTATCATAAGCACCTCCCTCCTGTGACATGCTTGTAGCAAATAGTAAATAGGCACTTTATTGTTCTTTTTTCCCTAGTTTTAGTTGATTTTTTTTTTCATTTTTTTTTTTTAGAGCTGCCCAAATTATCATGGGGATATGTATTTTTCAAATTAAATACTTAAATATGTAAAGCTCATACTCCAATAATGAAAGACTTAGTGTCATGGTTTAAACCCAGTAGGCAGCACACCTCACACATCCGCTCCCTCATGCCTCCACAGTGAGGTGGGGGAGAGAATCAGAAGGGTAAAAGTGTGATAACTTCTGAGTTGATATAAGGACAAAATAATCAGTAAAGATAAAACTACATGTACAAGAAGAGCAAACCAAGGAATTCATTCACTACTTCCCATTGTCAGGCAGGTGGTTAGCCATTTCCAGGAAAACAGGGCTTCATCATATTTAATAGCTGCTTGGGAAGACAAATGCCCTTCCATCTTTCCTCCTTCTTGCCTGTAGCTTTTATTGCTACCATGATGCCATATGCAATGGAATACCTATTTGGTCAGTGGGGGTCAGCTGTCCCAGCTGTGTCCCCTCCAAGCTTCTTGTGCACCCCTAGCCTCCTCGCTGGTGAGGCAGTATGAGAAATAGAAAAGACCTTGACTCTGCCCAAGCACTGCTCAGCAATAACTAAAGCATCCCTATGTTATCAATAATGTTGTCAGCACAAGTCCAAAACACAGCCCCCTACAAGATACTATAAAGAAATCTGACTCTATCCCAGCTGAAACCAGTACTCTTAGGCACAGAAAAGGAACTTCAAGTCAGTCATTTGGGAATGGAATACTAATCCTGGATAATATACCTTCCCTCTATATACAGGGAAATCAACTTCCCTCAATATACAGTGTAAGAAATCAACCAGGTGCTTTGAAAAGGGTTCCAAAAGAGTCAATAAATGGAATAACTTCATTCATCTAGCTTATGGAATCACATCACCAAGAGGTGGTTGTGCAGCTCTTGGCATCACACTACACACATCTTTTTTTCTAGAAAAAGCCAGTCAAGTTTACTCTGTGCAGTACTCAGCCCTTATCTTCTCATGGACCGTGAGACTCACGTAACATTGAGACACAGTTATTATGGTTTGAGCATTTTTATTTTTTTTTTTTTCAGTTCAAAGTGTTTGAAATAATATGAAAAGATTAAAATGTGTTGTATGGTCTCGAATGTCCCATGAATGTTGGTAGAGGTACTTTAGGATGAAAAGCTTGTTAGCTTTATAATAACTGAAAGACTGCATAGGGTGAAAGGAATCAAACATCTTGCTGTTTTATTCATGATACTTAATGCAGGAGATTTCAAAACTTTTCTTATTCTGGGCAAGAGTTCTAAACAGTAGTTATATTATAAATCTTGACATCAGTAAGATAATAATGAGCCCTGCTTTTCATAACATATGTGGGGTCTCTGGATCTAACTGTGAAAGTAAATACTTTGGTTTGATCTTGAGTTCCACTCTTGGAACACTGTTACAAAGAGGAGTCCAGACTACTGTCTCTGTTTAGCTATTGAACATTTCTTACTGGCTAATTCCAGGAGCCTTCCTGGTACCAGTTGTCCACAGTTGTGACTAACACTTAAAGCTTTCTCCACAGACAACTTGACATTTAATTGTGAAATTTATCTCTCAACAGACAAGACATCTAAAAAGTAGCTGATTTGCTCCCAGTAGGTAAATGACTGCATCCTGTTTTGGATTTATTCATTAGAGTTTTATTTGACTTCAACCAAAATCAAGCAGGAAGTTCAAGGTCACATAACTTAGTCCCAAAACTATTTTTCTTACTCTTTCACTATCTAAATTGAGCTGGATTCTGTGAGATAAATCATTTTCACAGCTAACTGGGAGATAAATTTATTCTCTATTTACTAGACCTATAATGTCTTGAAAACAGAAAAGCTTGCTATTACATTCCTAAATGAGATTTACTTATTTTGCAGCAGTGTCACACAGTTGGCACTTAATTTGTGTGTGATACATGGTTGCTCCTAGAACTCCCCTCTGCTATATTGATGCCTACCCAGATATTCCCCATATTTATTTGCCCTCCTTCAGAAACTAGAGCATTTTGCTTTTGTCTCAGTTGAATTTCATCTTCCTGATTTCAGATCCTGCACTAATTTGCAAAAAGCATTTTGAGGTCTGAGCCTTTTTGTCAAACTGGGCCTCCTTGCTGTTGGATGCCATCTGCAAATTTTAGAAGTTTCACTACGTTTCCTGTCATAACATTAATGAAAATCTTACCTTCAGAGAGACCTTTTTTGAATTTAAGATGCTTCACAATTATACATCAAACCATTAATAACTATTCTTGGGGAATCATTTTCCAGACACCTTGAATTGTTATAGTAGCTAGATTTTAGTTTATTTATGAGATGTTTTGTGGGACAAGGTCAATCATTCTGCTGTAGTTTTGATATGTCACATCTACTTCTACAGTCCATAAGAAAAAGAATAAATCTCCACCCCCTGCCAAACATCACAGACATCTCAGCACTCTGTGACCCCATCTATTCTCTCATGTTCTTAGAGATACTGGAGTGATTCTAAGTGACTTCCCCTAAGTCCTTTAGCATGGTCCAGTGAATTATTTCATTGGGCCCCGAGGAACAGAACACAGATGCCATACCAAGAAATCCTTTAATTTGATTTTGATGTGTACATTTTTTCTTTTCCCTGAACTCGAGCTTGATGCCTGTATCCTTGCTAAGGGTAATTACGTTATGTACCTTGTCAGAGATTACCTTTTCAAACACACTTAATCTGAAAATGCAATGCAACACCCATAAATTTTCCAGTTTGAAGTAGGTTTATTTTCTTGTGTATTAAGCATTTATATATAATCCCTTCTTGCTGCCTTTTCTGTCTCTTGATACTTAAAATTGATTTTTTTTCCTTCTGATTTTTTCCTGTATGCATTATTGTTATGAATTTAGGGGAAAATAGGGCTAAACAAAAAAAAATACATCTCCCATTTAACCTTACTTTCTGACCTGAGGTACAAAGTAAAACAAAATTGTCACTATGTCATTAAAGATACGTCCTTTGGGGTAAAAAGCTGTCTTTGCTTGCTAAGGAGTAGTACACCAGAATGTAAAGTAAATGATGGAACAAATTTTATGCTTCTCTAAACTTAAAAGAAATCAAAGGAGTTTCAAGAGTGATTTTTCACAATCAATTTAATTTTCCTTAATACCTAACTAATTAATTCTTACTAGTTAATTAGAAAGTGTGTACAGTATTTCGAAGATGAATAAATATCACTACAGATTTTTACAGCTCAAGCAATCATTTGGTTGATTTCAGTTGTTTTCTTGTCCTTTGTTCTGTTAAATACACACAAGACCCACTACCACTGAATACCTCTCCATGTATTTTTTTTACAGGATAATTAGATGGAACACTGGAACATCATAATCCTGATTTTTAGAGGCCTGTCTTTGTTAAACTAATGATGTTTGTTTAATAGTTTAAAATAATTTGTTATATAAATCTCTGGTTTACATTATGAGAAAAAAGGGTGTTGTAGATTTTGCTTGGAAATTTTGGAATATTTTGTGTATATTTTCGGGGGGGAGGGTGTGGCAATTTGGTGCATTTTTCATAGAATCTCTTGGTTGGAAAGGATCTTTAAGATCATCAAGTCCAACTGTGCCTAACCACTGCTAAACCATGTCCCTAAGCACCTCATCTACCCGTCTTTTAAATA
>KL289396.1:22515-33228 GCA_000699545.1 Podiceps cristatus | reverse complement strand
AGCGAATAGTCCACCCATCAAATCCATAGCTAACTTAAATAAGGCTAGTTTTCTATGACCTCTTGGAGAAGAGGTGACTTTTCCAAATGGGAGAGGCAAAAGTGAGGGACTTACAGGAGGAATGGTCACAATGTATTTAGCAGTAGCGCCTTCAAGAAGCTGCTTAGTTGTGATGCAGGCAACACTTAATATAGATGTGCAGAAGAAAATAATGATGTTTGGAGCAAAGGGAAAAGTTGTGTATCTACATGCAGACATACACCTAATGAACCATAGGAAAACAAGTAATAAAACTCTGGTCAAAACTAGAGGCTATCCACATATTCATCCTGAGTTAACAGCTCCTGAGTGGAGGCAGTGTTTATTCGTGTACCCTAGATTTCAGGAGTTGCCAATCAGATGGAGACCATTAACCATTAAGGAGATCACTACCTAGGGAATTCACAAAGCAAAGTGACCAGTAGCTTGAATCAGAAGACTTCTCTTTAGTACTCATTCATATACCATGTTCATTTAGCAACCCTTGCAAACTGTCATGTATAATATTGTTTCCTTTTCTGCTATTGTTATTGAGAAACAAGCTTATAATGTCAAAGTCCTTCCCAGTACTTTTCTAACACTTTCTCATCATTAATTCTTCACTTATATAACATAATATATCACTGTTCCAAAAGTCTCAGAACACATCATAAGACCCTACTCATTACTAAACTAATTTATTCATGAAACTGTTTTGCTTACAAGACTCCATATGTGTCAGCAGCTAACAGAGCAGCTTCCACTGAATGCTGAAACTGTTGTCTACAATCATCCTCACATTTCTTCTGAGTTTAAAACTGGATCCCAGCTATGGATTTTTATCTTTGTTCATGGTAGAAGTGGATGCTTGCAAACTATTATTGTCTATCATAAGTCCTTTTGCTCATCTGATTAGGTCCAAAGTTCAGGCTTGTAAGTGACAGAAGATTTTATAACAATTTCTTTCTTTTCCATGTTTCTTATAGCAGGAAAAAAAAAATAGTTAATTTGACTGTATATGAAAAACAGCAGAAGATGGCAAACAGCATGAGTAATGGCTAACAAGTTGCAAATTAAATACCAAAGAGATAAGCACCAGCAGGAAATAGTCTAAGCATATCAAATTTTGTTATGCCTCTAGGGATAGGCCAATTTTGCTCTTCCATATAAAACCATATATAAAACTCTGCTATTAAGACATCATTGTTATATTTCCTTTTTAAAGAGATGACTTTAATAAATGTAAATTGTTGGGGGTTTTGGTTTTTAGGTTTTTTTCCTTAGCACAACTGTCTGTGCACAAAGGAAGCCTAGGAGAATGGAAAGCAATTTGCGAGCTGATCTTGAAAAATAAGCCACACAGCATAATTACTTAAAACTTTTAGAGTACTCTTGAACCTATTTGACTTAAAGAGGTGCATTTCATGCAGTTCAGAGAAACCTACGTCTTGCTTGTACACACCTGAAAATCCTATTGCAGATATTGTATACGAACCTACTAAGGCTAATATTAAGTTTATATCTTATGCCTCTTACCCATGATTTCACTGTTGATTTTATTCTACATATAATTGTATTGTAGGAAGATACAATTGAGGTTATGATAAAGAAAAGAGTAATCCTTATTATTCAAGTTTCCCAAGTGCTTCTTCATTGTACGGATTGCAAATTTGGGTATTACAACCCTACAGTGTAGGGTATTTTAAAGAACCTGCCACATGTTTTGGCCTGTAAATAATTTAATATTCAGTTTATGCAAAAGGGCTAGATAAAATGGGCTACCTTAGATTCTTCAATGGGATTTTAATTAATTCATAAAAGGATTTCTCTATTGGAATTGCAAACCAAAGAAACTACTCTAAATGTTCTTACCTTCAATTGCACATGGATTTAAAAATGCTTAGTTTGTGCACTAGTTGCTGACCCATTGACTTTGGAGGAAGGAGTCCCATCAGCTTCATTAGCTGTTAAGCCAATGTAAGGCCATGAATGCAAAATCACAGGGGACAGTTTCAAAAATTCATAGTGAGAATCCACTGGGATTTCTCTAGTTTTCATTAACAGGCTGTTCTCCATATTCTCCCTGTTCTTCTCATGTAAAGTCTTACTGAGGATGCCTGCTGGGGATTAGATTTTTACCACCTCTTTTTGTACTTTCCTTCTCTTACTCCATTTTCTTCTTATTGATGACTCTTTGTTCAGTTGCCTATACTAAGCAGACAGCTGATGCACAACAAAACAGGTACTTGATAATGAAAGCCTGCAACAAAGAGAAGCCATCCTTGTGCTTGGGCCTGTGATGGTCCTTTTGCCTCATGAGGACTAGCTGGTTTCTTTGTGCATCAAGCTTTTTCAGTATGAAAAAGGTCTTCACAAGCAAACACACACATCCCAGTAGTTGCCCTGTGTTTCATACTAAGTTCTGCAATGGTACAGATCCAGTTCCCCAAAATGTCTGGTGTTTCACCTTTGTGTTAATATTAATGTAATATTAAAATCTTGTCTATATTGAATTTATATTTTATTATATATTATATTAGTAATCTAAATGTGTGGGTTTCTACGCAAAATACTGAAGCATGTGCAGTTTTAAAAGAACCTTGCTTGTTCTTGTATTTCTACAATTGCTTTACATATTAAACATGAAAACAGCATTTAAAAGTATAGCAGAATGTGAATGAAAAATATTACAAAAGAAAAAAAAAATACAGTGCTGTCTTTAAACCTCCCACACTGCAACTGAGTACAATTCCAACGAGCCACAGGTGTACGCCATATGCATAGGTGAAAATGTGATTATGAGGGGTCTGATGACAGTTCTGGGTCCACAAAGCATTCATCTCAATATAAACATCTGTTATGTATTCAAGGCAAAACTGTGCAGAATATAGAGCTATAATTGAGGTTTTAAATGCAGAGATATCAGGAAACTCCAGGTTATTACCCCAACAGGAACCCAAATTTGATCACATTATAAAAAGATAGTATTTTTTATTAGTGTACATGATGTTAGGCTTCATGCCTTATTATACTGAGATGGAATTGCTTCAGCTCAACAGTGTAGGGACTACTGACTTGGAGTGATGTACTTATTTCTCAATTATGGGATTGATGCACTCTTCTGACAGAGGGGCTCTAATGAGCTAGGCTGCTGTTAGCTGTCAATATATATTGTGAAAATCCTGTGGTTTGATTGGCTGCTCCTTGTTATAAACCAGCAATAAATACGATGTCCCCAACTTCTGTACTCCCCTGCTGATAGCTGAAGTTGCCAAATCCTTTGCATTATATATAAAAGACCCTGTTATCAGACGCTCATAATTTGGCCAAACTTTAGCCATGCAGGATTAAATTTCCTGTGCCTTGTGTCTGCCTTTAGGCAAATGTCCTTTTTAATTTCTTCTACAACCATTTCTGAGAAAGAAAGAAGGGAAACTATATTAAGCACACAAGGTCTCTTCACAATTCTCTCTTCATGTCCTGTTGCATTTCCAAAAGTGCAGACTCAAAGGCAAAAAAAAAGTCAGCTTAAACTGTTGGGCACTGAAAACCTCAGCCTTGTGCAGCTCAGCAGCCCAGGACAAGAGAGGATATATCACCTCTCTTCTTTTTCTCAGTATTTTTATTCTTCTAATCCCAGATCAGCCACATGTAAACAGGACTAAGGACCCACTCCTACACCAAATCAAATGGCTTTTTCACATTGTCGTTATTCCTGAGATAGCAGCACTACACATACGGTTTGGGCTTTTTTTAAACAAATATTATACAGGCGATCTTCTTAGCAGCAAGGTGCCTCAAACTGAAGGTTTACTGTGCCCTCTCAGATGCAATAGTTCAATATCATTAGTAATCAGAAATCAGGAAAACATCAGTATGTTACTTTGGAAGCCAGAAGTTTCTTCATGCTCATAGCTGAAGTTTGGACCACCAGTTTGGTCCATCCCAATTTGGACCTCCTTTTTAACAAAAATACATGCTAAAAGTAACGATTATAAAAATATCACTGAGAGGTGTCAGGTGCAATCTTTTGTGCAGATTACAAAGGTATTTCCTTTCTCTTTAGGCCATTTGTCCACAGAAAGGTGGGGTTGTTGTTAGGCTCGTCAGTGAAAATGAGCCGATGCTCTCTTTGGTGGAAGAACATCACCAGCGAGAGCAAGACTGCAATCCATATCCTTACCAGTGCTAAAACAGTGCCAGGGAGGCTGCACTAAACTGCGCTGGTTGAGGCTCTATCTAGTCTTGTGGTTTTTTACTTTAGGAATGACAGAAAACCTGCACAAAACGTTAAGTGCAAAATTTTCCCTTCCTTTCCTTTCCTTTCCTTTCCTTTCCTCTCCTTTCCTTTCCTTTCCTTTCCTTTCCTTTCCTTTCCTTTCCTTTCCTTTCCTTTCCTTTCCTTTCCTTTCCTTTCCTTTCCTTTCCTTTCCTTTCCTTTCCTTTCCTTTCCTTTCCTTTCCTTTCCTTTCCTTTCCTTTCCTTTCCTTTCCTTTCCTTTCCTTTCCTTTTTTAACCAAGCCTTTGCCAGGAGAAAAGTAGCCAATTTTAACGACTCCAGTTTTCATTCATAGGAACAGATTTACCTCCCATGCACACATTGGTGTCTCTTTGTGAACTGAGTAGAAATGAAAGTAGAATTTGACTCTATGTAATGAAATCTATTTTTTCCTTAAAAAAAAGCCTGTCAGGTTGCAAATGAAAACTCTTTCTAGTTAATTTTCCTTTCATTTTATTTCTTTCCTGTTCTTTTTCCTTTCCCCCCCTTTTTTTCTCTCTCTCCCTTAATCAGAATGAAAAGAGTTCTTTAACCAAACAAATGTAAATACGAAAGTGGTAGGGATTTTTTTAAAAGTATGTTTTTCAGTTCACCTAACAAAGACATATCTGTCTGCTCGAATGATTCCTTACTGAATATGAATGAGAAGCCCTTTAATGAGGTACGGTAATTAAGCTCTGGCAAGCCCCCCTAGCCCCCTGTCAGCAGCTTCCCAGGCAAACAGCCATTGAATCCAATGATTGACAAACCAGACGCTGGACATGTACTGTAGCTGATGGGGAACAATGGGCTGGGGGGCCATGGTATCTGACATACCCGTCTGTTTCAGACCCATCAAAGGGCTGAGCTCCTGGGGTGTCCGTCTTGCTGTCCTTGTGGGCCCGAGCTGCACGTTTACCTGCCAGACTCTCCTGGCTCCTCGCGAGGTGCCCATCCTCGGCGAGGCTGGATGTGCACCTTGCCCACTCCACGTGTGGCTGCGCAGGAGCAGGTTCACTCCTCCAGCACTCATGTGTTGCGGCACTCGGCTCATAAATCTTTTTAATTGTTAAAAGTCTTTAACTATAGAATAGGATTCATTATCCATTGTGTTTGCCAAAATGCTATTTAATAAGTTGCTTGTTTTATTAACCCTGACAGAAAAGAAAACAGGGTTCTTTATCTCCAGCTGTTGGAGACAGAGATGGGATTTGTCTGAGCAGTTTTGCTTAACACATTGCAAAATGAGTGTGTTTAACAGGTTTGGGGTGACTGGCCCACAGCTGAATTGCACATCTTTCCCTTTTATCCCGTACCCTGGATAAACAGTACCAGTGTCACCAAGAAACAGCCATAACAAAAAAAACCCAACAAACCTAGAAGCCCCGGGTTCTACCACCCTGTAACTCTTGCTGTATGATCACTCAGCAGCCTAGATGAGAAGGATGCATCTTTGTTTTAATTGATTGTAGCCATATGGATTGGCATTGTGAGGGACTGCTTGACTTCCAGGCCAAGAGGTTAATTTCCTTCCTGTATGTCATCAGTTCTGTAACACATGCATGTGCATGACACTGTCCTTGTGGTCATTTGGAAATACAGGTAATGATGTCCTGGCTGTAGGCTTTGTAGAACAAACTGGAAGATTATTTGGAACATATGATGCCAACTTGCATTTTGAAAGCATATACAGGGAGGAGAAATGTGCTTTTCGGGGAAGGGATGGAAAAGAATGAATAATTTAAACATTTCTTATCTCCTAAATAACACCAAAAATACATGCAAATATGTGTATATGCAAACATTATCTGAATAAGCTGTTAGTGTCATTTGTCAAAACTGGCAATCTCCTGTTATTAAAATTGAAAGCTCACCACTCTTTCTTCCTTCCTGGACTTTTTTTTTTCTTCAAAAAGCAGAGATAAATCCCAGTAGTACAATTAAAACACTAGCTAAATATTACTTTGTTGGGCTTAACGATAGATTACAATGTGTGCATAATGACCCAGTTCTAGTAATATCATCTGATTTAGTAAGGAAATCAGAGTCTGCCATATGTTCACCAATAAGGTCTTAGAAATTCTTCTTCTTGTTCTTGATGTCTCAGCCAACTGCTAGCAAGGATGCTGTTTTGTCCTGAAATTGTCTTGTTTTTGAGCACCAAGCACATTAAAATCATAAGCATGTGGCTCATTTTATCACGCCACCTCTAGGAATGAGCAGGGGGTGAATTAACAACCTGCCACCTGCCTGCCCCGAGTACCTTTATGCATGGAAGTATTCTAGTTGCAGGCCGGTCTGAAAACTGATTTCCTGTTAACAGCCCCAGAAAGGTATACACTGTGGCTTTGGGGGCATTTTAAAAGATGAAAATTAATCTTGACGTTTCCCCTGAATATATTAGCACCCAATTGGCAAGATTATTTATCTCTTATGATAAACCAGAGAGCAACATCAAGACCCAAAACGTGAAAAAATTAAAATAGGGAGCAAAGCAAGACTCTGCTGTGCCATTTAACTATATATTTGCTACGTTTGTTATGTATTTGCTATTTGTAGACTCATGAACTATGGTGCATTAATAAGCAATGGTTCTTTACTGTATATGTGCCAAATCCAGCCAGCGACTAAACACTTGCTGCACACCTGTAGATATAGTGGATCATAATGCAAGCTGCAGATGTTCATCATCACTCAAACGTTGACTGTCAGCTTGTTCACGCAAATGCTTTTTTCTTACTAGCCCTCCTTAAATTTTGTCAGACCAATACACATGTTAGGATCTGTTTTCCTTTGGCAGGCAGACTGGACTTTGAGCTGCCAGTTAGTAAGTATCTGTCCTACCCAGCCTTGACTGCCATTTTGAGACAGCAGAAACTGTAGGAGTTGGCACCACTACAGGCTAACAATGATGTGATCACATTGAAATATGAACTGCTGATAATGTTTTTTTTGACAGCTGACAATGATGACCTACAAACTGAACCAGTATCATCACTGTTCCATCAATATTCCAGTAAGGAGGAGATCATATTGTTCTTCTGTTTCATATGGTTCACTATTTCACAATTCTTTTTCTTTTTAAATTAATTCATGGGTTTAATTTTGCAAACTTAAATAACATATATTGTCATTCTCTTCTTACAATGGCTCTCTTGATCTCGTATTTCTTAGATTCACAGAGCCAAAAATCTATTTTGGCAAAACCTAGTATAAGCCCTTTGGTATTGGTGGAGTTGCAGTAACTTATTCCAACATTGAGTGTGTTCAGTATTTGCATATATATATATGTAAACCTCTTTACACATGTGTAGCATTTCATAACAATTTATAGATCTGAAGTGTTATTTAAAAGTTCAAGCTAATATTTGTTTTAAAGGGAGTAAAAGTGCTTAACAGTACTAATGACTTGCTTAACTTACTTCTAGATGTAGAAATCTACCCTGAAAGAGGGTAGATTTAGATTGGCTCTAAGCAAGAAATTCTTTATGATGAGGATGGTGAGACACTGGAGCAGATTTCCCAGAGAAGTTGTGGATGCCCCATCCCTTGAAGTGTTCAAGGTGAGATCGGACAGGGCTTTGAGCAACTTGATCTAATGAAAGATGGTGGACTAGATGATCATTAAAAAGTCCCTTCCAACCCAAACCTATCTGTGATTCATTCTGTGATTCTATGTGATGTAAGGTACAGACACTAGGTACTGTGTAGTTATAAAATTTTGTATTTTACCAAAGTATTGCCCTTATTTAAGGACTAGAGACTTTATTTAAGTCCTTATTTAAGGACTTCTAGACTCTAAGGAGGCTGACCTGTAACACAGTACATGGGGATGCGTGTTTTTTGTTTTTGTTTTTTTAAAGGAGATTATGTTGATAATAATAAAATAGGTCTTTAAAAATATTTTGTAGTCAAACAAAACCAAGTCTGCAAATCTCCATTGTTCAGTAACCTAGAACTTCTTTACTGCCAGGATGTCATTTTTTTTTTTCCTGTCTTTACAACTTCACACACCTATGCCTGTTGCCTAATATATTAATGTTTTACTAGGCTCTTCTTTTGCATGTCTGTGCAGTTGCCATCCAAATACCAGGACCTCTTCCTGTTGGTTAGCATTTGTCTTCCTTTAGAATAGATGGTTTATTTAAAAGACTAATTAGTCATTACTACATTTTAAGGGCTTTATTATTAGGCTGATATTTTTACCTTCAGATCCATAGTCAGTTATCAGGACTTCATCATGCAGGCATGATAATGAAAAGAGTCCCTTCTCTGAAGAGTTTGCAGAATAAACCATATAGTGATGACAGAAAGGGCAAAGTGGCAGGGAAATTATTATGATTTCTGTTATTGTCCAGTTTTTGTAACAGGAAGGGTTTGACTGACGAACCTGGTGTGTGTGAGACTGTCTTCCATTATAAGAAGCAGCAGTATGCCTACCACTCACTTCTTCATGCCTAGATCACTGAATCAAGCCACTGAGCAGCAAGCGGTACACAGGTATTGCCACAGAGCAAGTGAGTGTCTGAGCTCATGAGCCCTGTGAAGTGGAATAAACTAGAAGCTACTGACATAAAACTTAGAGCAAATTTTTCAGTTCTGGAAGCTGTTTAATTTGTATAGCCTAATAAAAGTGGTAGTAGGAATTCTCCTTGTCCTTAAGGTAAATGATGTGACTGTAATGTAGGGTAAAGTTAGCCACCTTAGCTTTAAACTGACTAGAAGACATGTCTATCAGCCTAAAGAGGAAGCAACATGGACCAATTCATTGATTATTTCCCTTGCTTCTGAGATGGCTTTTGCAGACCATGCAGATGTGGCACAGCTGGGCTGCTGCTGGCACCCTGATTACTTTAATGCTAGAAGGTGGCTATGGCAGAGGCAGAGCCAGAGAGCTCAGAAGGAAGAGCTGGCTGTTGAGATACTCAGAGCAGAAACAGAGGAACCCTGCTACTAGTCACTGAAGAACCTGCTGCCTCTGCCTCTCCTTTGGGGCATTGGTATATGGGACACTCCCCGTGAGGATAGTCTGAAAGGCAATGGCCTGGTTCTACAGCTCCAGCGGTGGTGGGTTCCTCAGTAACACTTCATCCACTAGACCTGTCCCCAGCTCAATCACATGCTGTCCTTTGCTTCTGTCATCACTCTGGCCCAGAATATATTTTCCCCCATCCTTTTGAGAGTGGACCATAGCTTGAGAACTGCTACACACTCTATTTTCCTCTGTGAACCTTACCAGGAAGCAGCTGGTTATCCCAGCTGCCAAGCTAGTTTCTTCAGAACTTGTGTTACTCCATGGCTTGAGCAGACCCATACCTTGCCACTGTACTGTGTGCATATCAACTATCCATAGCCAGACTGATGCGAAATTTCTAAGCACTTCAACAAACAGTTGGCCAGATAATAAAACTCCTCTTTCAGTTTCTTATTTGGTGAATCCTCTATGTTGAAATGCTTCAAAAAGGCTTTTCTTCTCCTGTGCTTCACTCAAGTCACTTTCTTGAAGGTAGGTGATTATAGAAATAATAATCAAAAAGTTGGTAATTGCTTTTTTTAATTTTATACAGGCAGCACTGATTTTATTTTCCTCTGGCAGTGAAGTTTTATTAAAAGCTGTTTGATTTTTTCCTTGCACTTTTAAAAATTTTAGCAAATGCTCAATTAAGTAGTTTGTTTGCTTTCTGATGAAATAAACATCTCACCAAACTCAATAAGAGAAACCCTGAAGGTGGATGTGCTTTTTTAATTTGTTCACTACTGAGCCACAGTTTTCATTGGATTTTGGAGAGCTGACTGGTGTCGGAGGGTAGGTCCCGATTTTAAAACCTTGAAATCCTTCAAATAGACAGCTGTTTTAGCTAATGTAAATTGATAGACAAATGTAAATTCCTCACGGGAGGCTTGGCAGAGCCTTGACAAGAGTAACCAGATAATCAGATTGCAAATCCACTGCATGTAGAGAGCACTCTGAGCACAAGAGTCTCTTCAGACCAGACAGTTTGTTTGCTGTTCCAAGGTATGTATTCTGAGATCTTCGAGGGGAGGTGCACAGTCTCTGCTTTTTTGCTCAAATGGAGCTTTGCAGTATGGGTGACGAAGAGCGTTGTATAAGTGACATTGAGAGTATATGTGGCAGAGAACTTGGTAGAACTGTTGTGTGTAAAAAATTTGCCCAGCTTTCTTAGAATGTCATTCAGAAGTCAATAAACTTCATGTCCACCTGCCCCGAGTTTCTCTGCTTATTGTAATATCTCTGATGTTTTACAAATTCTGTATCCAGCTCTATAGGACTTACTTCTCCCTCTCCCTCTCCCTCTCCCTCTCCCTCTCCCTCTCTTTTTTACTTCTAAGTCAGTAAACTATGATGTATGTGTCTCTCCCTGAATAACGTTATTATATGATGCTGCTGGAGCCCTGAATAGCTTGGCTGTGGACTG
>KL289396.1:0-22501 GCA_000699545.1 Podiceps cristatus | reverse complement strand
TTTGAATGTAATTGTTTTAACACCATGAAATGAAGTAATGCATAAAATTGATAATAAACGGATATCTCTCTGCCTCTGCATGCAAATGAGCACTTAGCACCAGGGCACAGATGCCACCATTGTTTCCCCCCTGAAAATGACAAAGTAAGTGAAAATATCTACCAAGAGCTTAGAAAGTACGGTAGCTGCATTTTCATTATATTTTAGAATTTCACAGAGTTGGGAAAGCAAACTCTCCTGCCAGCATTCAGAAAGGGGCTGGATAATGCCTGCCTGTAGTACACTGGAACATACAGCGAAGCAAGGTTTTGTTGAATGTTTTTAAGATAAAGAATATAGTTATTAGTGATTCTCTTCCACTTTTGTGTTTTCAATTTCACAATCTCATTTTTGTTTTTTAAACAAAGACTGTATTTTTTATCTCAGTGTCTTGCCTCCTCCTCCACCTCCTCTAAAAAGTACAGCTAGAATCAATGTGTAATACCCGTTAATCTGCAGTGCATATTAAACAGGCACATTTGGAATACCTTGGGTCTGGCTGCAGCTTTGGGTTTAACCTTTGGTTGTTTTCTAATTTAGACTTTTAGTTAATAAATATATCCAGGAACTAAAATGATTACTTTGTTTTAGAAATGTTGTTCAGGCTTGGCTTGTTTCTCCTTCTGCTTTAACGAAAGGGTAGAAATCCATAAAGAGGGGTATTATTTTATGGATTAATTTTCAAACATTTTCAAACATTAGCTGCATTGCTGCTCGTGTCACAAAGAGATCTTACTTAGAGAAAGAAGGTCTAAATAAGCTTGTCACGTTTTTTACCTTTGCTCCTAGGTTAACTGTTTGGAGTTCCTTCTTATGGGACTCAAGCATATTTACAAAGCCTTAAATAGCAATTGATCATATTCATATTTGAAATCAATGTGGTTCTCACAGAGGTTTCCTAAGAGTGAAAAATTAACTTTGCACTCATCTTCTAGCTTTATGAGAAAATTGTCACTTGAGTCAATGTCCAAAGCTTTGTTGAAGTCCAGACATATGTCATTTGCTGATTCTGCCAGATCTGAATGTTTGCTGCCTCCTTTTTCCTTTTCTCTTTTTTTCTTTTTACAGGTTGCTCAATTCCTTGCTGCAATACTCTTTAATTTCATGTCTACCTGTTCCTCCCCTCTTGTCACTTTCTATCCCTGCACCCCAGTACCTATGCTCCAGTTTGGAGCCTCATTCCTCATCAGTAAGTTCTCAGGATAATCCTGTCTGCGTGGAAAGAGCTTATTCCTCTTTGTGAGGTACCCAAGGATGACGATTTTTAAACATAGTTGATTGGAAAAGTCAAACTTAAATAAAAGTTTCATTTTATGTTAATTTAATTCAGTCCAAGTGTAAGCTGTTACTGGAAAGGCCAGTCCCAGCACCTGGCCTTTATCCCTAACTCCATGTCCTAACTGTATCTCCCATGTTAGATCAGGCAGCTATGTGGCAAGCCGGATCAGTGTGTTCATTTGACAGGACTCCCTTTTTACTTTTTCTTTTAACATATTAGGGTTTTTTTGCCTGGCACAAGTTGACCTGTCTCACTTGTAGTGTCACCGTTGCCAGCCCTCACACAAGAGAAGTGGGGGAAGAATGTAATCAGCTCTGAGGGAGAGAGAGCCACTCTAGTCCACCATAGCCTGCCTTTTCATCCCATTGAGTAATGTGATGCAGTATCGTAAATTCTCATTAGTTTGTGCTCTCTCCGTTTCAGTCTGAAGACCCTTTGCTGACATTCAACTCTTTAGTAATCTATCCTTCCATTTTGCTTCCTTCCTGTATTTTCAAGTCAATGAAGTTTTAGCTAAGCGTGCTGGTTTTGGCTGGGATAGAGTTGATTTTCTTCACAGTAGCTGCCATGGGGCTATGTGTTTGGATTTGTGCTGAAAACAGTGTTGATAATTCAGGGATGTTTTTGTTATTGCTGAGCAGGGCTTACAAAGTCACGGCCTTTCCTGCTTCTCACCCCACCCCACCAGCAAGGGGGCTGGGGGGCACAAGATGTTGGGTGGGGACACCCAACTGACCAAAGGGATATCCCACACCATATGACATCACGCTCAACTTATAAAGCTGGGGGAAGAGAAGGAAGGGAGGGACGTTTGGAGTGATGGTGTTTGGCTCCTCATGTCACCGTTATGCATGACGGAACCCTGCTTTCCTGGAGATGGCTGAACACCTGCCTGCCCATGGGCAGTAGTGAATGAATTACGTGTTTTGCTTTGCTTGTGCGCACAGCTTTTGCTTGACCTATTAAACTGTCTTTATCTCGACCCACAAGTTTTCTCACTTTTACTCTGCCGATTCTCCCCCATTTTGCTGCAGGGGGAGTAAGCAAGTGGATGCATGGTTTTTGTATTTTCTGTCATTCCTTTGCACTTGTGTACTTGGCACTGATGTGATTTTGTTCATTTTTTTGACTTTGCTCTCTTAAACTCCCAGTATCAATTCTCTCGGTTTTTTAATTGGTATTCTTGAAAATCATCATTTTTATTTTACTTATATCTGTTCTTCACTTTTTAATAATCACAAATACCATTTCCTGGCCTCTCCTACCTATTTTGCCTTTCTCCTTCATATTCTCCACAATTTCTTTCTCATCATTTAGAATCATCATTAAAGGATCTTCCCCTTTAAATGCTTTCTCCTTATGAATCAAAAAAAACTATCATTCACGAATGGAATGTCTTTCCTGACAAATACCTGTGTGGTTGAAATACCCCCTAACACTGAGGCCAGAGTCTGGGATTACTCTGGTTGATACTCACAAATAGCTTTGTCCAGTGTTCTGTGCTGTATCCCTTGTCCCAGCAGCACACTATTCTCCTTTGTAGTCACTGCCAACAGACTTTCAGCAACTCTGTCTACATCATGAATTCCTTTCCTTATCTTTCATGAACAAATTATTGTCTCCCATACTTATAGACTGATCATGAGAAAAAAAACAAAAACCAAAAAACAAACCGCCAACACTCCACTTTGTTAATATTTTGATCACTTAGGAAAACGCCCAGATCCTCCCATTTATATCCCTTGTTCTTGTATCAATATATAGACATCTGCTCAGTGGGAATGTCAAGCCCTTCACATTTATTTTTACCTCTATGTTATAATTAAGCTTGTCCCTTCTTGTGTTATTTAGGCCTTCTCAAGTGATATTGTTGCTTTATTTCAGCTTTTTACACAAGTCCCCAGTTGTATCCTAATTTGCAGTCTTCACCTGGTTAGCAAGTGATAAGCAATAATATACCTACCTGTCTTCACAAAGCCTTGATGCTTGATGAACAGCTTATGAGCATCATGAATGTATCTACCAGAAGTGCATATTTTCACTAAATGGTTACCAATGTTCTGAAATGCATTTACCTATCAGTGAATGAATAGATGGTATTATTTCCCATTTAGAAGCATAAAAATGTATTTAGAGAAATTGTGCTAGTTTTGAATTCTACAGTAGAAATATTAGAGCATTATTTTTAAATTTAATTTTAAATTTAATAAGCTTTTCTATGTACACAGGTATGTCATGTCCAATGCAGTCCCCCAATGCAGAGTGAGAAATTTGTCTCATGAGAAACCTACAGAGAATCAGAATTCTGGATTTTAAATTAGATCCACATCCTTTCAATTCCAGGAATCACTGATGAAAAGGAAGAGAGACAGCCTATTAATAAGTTGTTTTCAGTGTAGAATGTTAATGGAAAAACAGGATTTAATAAGAATAAGTAGCGCTAAAGAAGATATTTGATGGGAGTTCTTTAAATATCCCAATTTATGCTAAATACCAGAGATGGGAGAAAAAAAGAAACCCCATATCTTCCAATACGGAATTTAGAAAATATACACAGTGAACAGATACTAAAGTCATTTTATGAAGTATTTAAGTAACATACAAATAACAAATCCCCGAACCATACAAATCTTGTATCATATAATGTTCAGTGTGGTTATGAGTAAACTTAGTTGATTTATGCTGCAACATAAAAATCATGAGATGCTTTATGCATGGCTTTGATATAGAACTCAGTGAAATGTGACACTTTTTCTTTGAAATTCTGTTGCTTGCTCAAACTTGACCCTCCATGTAAAACTAAGGAACATAAATCATCTGCCCTAAAACAGAGAGCAACGTGTACATATCTATTCTCCTCCTTCCCATCCCACCCCACCCCACCTGCTCAGAAAATATAATTGTCCCTTTAAAGTGAAACTATTGTCTTATGATAAGACAGTCTGGACAGCTTCTTAAATAATAGCCTAGAAGTCTATTCAAATATTAGTTAAATCAAGTAGGCTGTTTCTCTGCTTTCTCAGTACCACGGTTGTGGATTTGACATGAGAATCCCTTCACAGTATTGTAATCACCCTCCACTTTAACTGAGAAATAGTATCACCAGTTCTTATAAAATGAGATCAAAATGATTTCAAACCTAAATCACAAATGAAGAGTTAAGCTAAAAAATAAGGTTTTTGTGTGTATGTTGTTTTCAAAATATACAGACCTTCAGCCCCTTGTTTGCACAGTGACATGAAATTGTTTTCCATATTAAAGCTGTTGTAACAGTGTATTTAGCAATATTGAAGTACATAAATACTACACATCTGACAAAGTTTGGTTTTACAAGTTTTCATGGAGTATCTACTTAACAGTCAATGATTTGAGCTTTGCTTCATTATGAACTCCAGAATAAGACGCATTCTTCAGTTTACCTTCTCACTGGCATCACTCAGTTCCTCCTTAGAGATTATATTTGAAAAACAAACAAATACTGTTGGCAGCACATGGACTTGTATGCTATCGGTGATAATAATACTTCCTTTGTCTGACTTGGGTGTATGTTTATAAGCTCTTTGGGTTGTCTTTTACTTTGCACGCACACAATGCTAAGCATGAGGAGCTTCCACCTCAGTGAGACTAAATTAAGACCTCATTCTTCAGCCATTATAGGTTGTAAAGGTAACTCAGTTTTAAGGAATTATGGTTTTTTTCAATGTGGCTTTGAATGAATCTTGCATTAAGATGGGTTGAGATGTCTAGATGTATTCTCAGGTGTACAAAATCTTGTGCTAAGGGATGTAAGTATGTAGGTTGAAGGGTTCAAAAGCAGAGGGTGTGTTATGAGCTCTGCTGGCAGTTACTGCTCTACTGCAAAAGAAAGTAGGAGGCTGAAAAATGAAGTAAAGTGCGCAGTCTTTATCCACTATGCATACTTGACTTAGAAGACTAATGAAACCTATGCATATTCATAAAGAGCAGAAGACTGAGACAAAAAGTAGTAGAGAACAAGAACAACTCAAAGTAAGAAACTGTGATGCATGTTATCTTTCCCCGTCTTATGTTCTGCAGATCTGTCTGCAGAATAAGAATAATGGGAAAATAAATAGTAACTCTTCGCCTTCTTGTACCTTTTGTCTCTCTTATATGTTTAAGCCTTCATAAACTCACTGTATGCCAGCACCTCCTCTCTATAGATTTTTTAAAGCTGTAGAGATACTTAGAAAAACTTTAACTTTCTTGGGCAAATCGTAGAGAGTATTTTCAAAGCAACTTAAAGGAGTTGGTGTCCAAACCCTCCTAAGAATAGTTTCAGCCAATATTACTTTACATTCATGTTACTTCAGAGTATTTTCAGGAGCTTAAAATGTAGATATTGTCTACTCTATCAGTGATCTAGTAGGTGTCAGTTCAGCTACTACCATTGATTAGCCAAAAAACATGTTGGTATTTTTAAGAACAGATTTTGCTCTTTTTAAGATTAGTGTCTAATAACTGCAGGTGTAGTGACATGCTTTACTCTTCTCCGGGGTGCTGTGTATTATGCCTTGAAAAATAACCCTGGATTAAGCCTAACTGAAAGTATACACTTAACTGAGGCACCAGGGAAAAGAGGCTAGTTTCCCTAACCTATGGCATTCACACTGCAAAACAATTATTCAGCCAAAATAGGATCTGAGTTGCCTATAGGAAATATCCATCTCTCTTTGTCCATTGGCTGCAGAAGGAATCTCTGGCCAATGGACTCTCATTTTGGGCACCTGATTCAAGGGCTTAGATAGGGTTTATCTAAGCCACAGCACCTAAGTCTCTCCCTCTCTTATGGTCTCTATGCTATCTAGCCACTTACTGTCCCGGCTGCCTCTATACCTTATCAAAGAGCATGGACTTTCAAAGTTGATCATCTTGCTTCTGGCAGATGAACCCAAACAACTGACACTTCCCACTTATTACTGTGGTTATTTGGCATTACCTGTTATACCTAATGCATCACCTTTGGTTCAATTCAACTTTGTTTAAATTATGCTTTACTAAAGTTGTAATTCAGACATGTTCTGCTTTGGCCTAGCTCCTCCACTATTGACATCAGTAGAAGCAGCATCAGGTCAATGCTTATCACTTCATAGATTTTTATGGAAAAAAAAAAAAAAGGCATGGTTTAACAGGCAGGGTGGTGTTGGTTGGTGGTTGGACTTGATGATTTTACAGGTCCTTTCCAACCTTAGTGATTCTGTGATTCTGTGATCTCTTCTGACCTGCTGTATAATATTCGCTTATAGTATCTCACTAAGTAAATTGTGCATCAAAGCTCCTACCCTGTTAAAGTCAATGGGTGTTCTGTCATTCCTATTAAAGAAAGCATATTCAAGCTTCTAGAATAATTTTGGTTTTAAGCATTTGAGTGACAAAGAAACTCCCACATCTTTTGCATAACCAGTTTACTTGTCTCTGGAAATCCTAGTCTAGAAATACTGCTTAAACAACAATCTTAACTTGCAAGACTCCAGATAAATTGTGCTCATATGGAAACACTTTATGGTCATGTGAATTAATTTTATTACACCAAAATTCTATCTAAATCCCATCACAACTTATCATTATCACAACATATACATTAAAAAACATTTAATTTAGGTAGGTGCTTTTGATTAAGCCTTCTTGTAACAGAAATCAGTTCAAAATGCTAAGAATATACTTTTTTTTCTGAATGGAGAAGTACTGAGCTTTATAGCCATAACAGTCAATAAGATGCACAGTTTTTAAAGAGCAGTAGCATCTTTTGTTACTTAGAACATGCAGTTGGAAAAGAAGGTCCCAGGTGCAGAAGCTGAGTCCTGGGGTCTGGAAATGCACTTGTAAATGTTTATATTTGCAAACTGCATTAACTGGTCAAACAAAAGACATTAGGTCCTCTCAGAAACAAGAAGTCTCAGATGGTAGATTTTTACCCATATCCTGGCTACACAAGAAAAGGGTGGTTTTCTAGTAATGTTTGTAACTCCTTATACAGTCATTTATACTGAGATTCCAGCTACTGGATCTCAACTACCTTGTAAAGCAGAGACATGGGTAGTTGTAATCAAAATTTTTCCTTAGAATAATTCAGAACCAGAATGTGTGGTGGACAGTGACTTTTTCTATATTTTAGAGACCAGAGTGGAGAATTCTTTGAAAAAAAAAAAAAGAAATGTACATTCTGTACTTGTATTTCTTTTTATTTCTTCCATACAGGTATTTCAGGGGAGCCTTGTGTCAAACATTGCATTTTAGAAGGAAAATTCACAGAAAAATACAGAATTTATTGTCCAGATCTTCAATTTGGAGGTATCTAAACTAATTACATATTCTCAGCTGGGAATCAATTTTAGGCTCCTAGTTTGCTAGATTGCTTACTGGAGGAGTTAGTACTGTCTTCTTTGATCCAGCAGCTGACTACCTGGCAAGTTCATTGAGAACATGGTAGACCCTCATTTAGCCCCTAGCTCTGCCTAAAGTGCCTGATCCTACAGAAAATTGCCATAATCATGAGGTTTTGAGGATTTATTCCTCTCGGTCTTTACTGTTGGTGTCAATTCAGTTGCTCCAAATAACCAGACATTCATTGGTACACGTCTCCCACCTCCCAGGTGACTTTCATTACACAGAATCAATTTTCCTCTCAAACTGAGGGCAATGCTTAAATCCAGCTCACGCAGGAAGTGGTGGGACTTTGTCCAAATCCTTCTGTGAACCAAGCAGGCAGCAGAAATGAATTAGGTTCTCCATCTTTAGTGCTTATCCACCACGCTAGAAGCTCTTCATACATTGGATATACAATTCTTCAATTATCATCATTAAGTAAGGGGGATCAAAGAAAGGAGAGTGCTGGGCCAGGTAGTAGGATACTCAGTTCTGAAAAGCACCTCAGCTGTCTTCCTCCAGTGATTGCTTTATTTCTTCAGATAAAATAATAACTTCAACAAGAAAACTAAGAGCTTCCTCCCTGTCTTCACCTCCTTGCATGTCCAACCCTCCAGCAGATATTGTGGTCCCTGGGCAGGGACACAGAATGTGATTTCCAGGTCCCTCAGACAGGGAATGAAGCTGAAGCCAGATTTCCTGCAATGCTGGTGAGCTACGGGTTAAAATGCAGCAGAATTCCTTTTGGAGAGGGAGAAAATGAAGCGAAAATACACTTTGCATGGTTTGATTTTTATCAGCCAAACTAAGGCATCCACTAATCACCTGGTCTTATTCCTAAGTCTTTAGTGGACTGAGTGGGTCAGAGTTGGCAGTGACGCATCCTTTCTGTCACTCCAGGAAGTCTGATCTTAGAGTACCTGCTTTCTCTAGAGATTTATCAGTAAACCTGTTACTAGAATCAGAATGCCTTGCTTGTCTAGACTCTTAATTTTCATCACTATAATAAGTAATCTTGTTTAAAATAAACCAACCTGTTTTCGTCTTCTATTTGTACTATGCAAAATGAAATCCTTTCAGGCTATCACCTGTATGTTTTTAAACATACTTTAAACTGCTGTGACTTTTGAATTTTGTGATTAAATGTAATTGTGATTGATTACCTGCTGCCAGTCTCACCCAACTTCTAGAACTCTCATAGAAATTAAAGCTTTCATCTCAACAAGAATTACCAGTTAAAATAATTCGTAATAAGCAACACTTTCCCCTTATGTATATTCAGTAATTCTAAGAGAAGGACATTTTATTCAATGCACTTGATGCATAACTGTAATGGAAAAAAGGAGGGCACAGCCTACTAAATTTTCAGCTCTGTGAGGAGATGGACCCAGTCCCACTGTATGTTGTTTAATAGCCAACTCATTCCATTCAGTGTAATAATAAAGATGTTTTCTTCCAGTGAGAACTATTTTCTTGTTGACCTCAAGAAGAGTGTAGACTTTCCTCATTCATTAAAAATAAATGTCAAAGCAAGATTATGCATAAATGTGTTTATAGCCGATTACTTCATTTTCTCATAAAATCATATGTACAGTTTTAAACCACCTATGTCATAGGTGACATATACAATCACAATTCTAATGACAGACTTTTCCTCATCCCTCCTCTTCTTGGTCCTATGCAAAAAGTCTTGATTAATTCCTACTTCTGTGAGGGGAAGAAAGAGGGGGAGATCACTGCACCCAGGGGCAAGTGTTGGCAGCTGTACTTCAAGGACCCTTTCATCTTTAGGGAAGACAGAGAGTTTAGTCCAATTTCCCTAAGCCCACTTCATAGCCATTGCAAATATAAAGAAGCAGTTCATATTTCATTATCTAAAGACATTACTTTACTCCTTTTAGCAGTGTTCTTATGAATAGATGTGGGACCTAAATTAAAAAAAAAAAAAAAATCTTCTTATACATATAGTTACTGGAAAATAAACCCCATATTTAGCTGATGCCTCCAGCCTCTATTCTGCTAAACAGCCAGAGGGACCTGTGTTCTGTGGAGACTGCTGAGCCTGTAGTAGTTAAAAGGGACATGGAGCCTTTTGAAAATCTAACTATGGACTTGTGCATGCAGATCCTGAAAGTCTGGATCATTCTTAATCTAAGCAACGTGCTTTTACCCCTGACTGGAACAAGCAAGGTTGTTCCCATTATTTTCAGTCTTGCTCTACACTGAAGTCACTGTTTCTTGGATCAAAGAAATGCCTCTTAAATGACCAGAGTTTCTGACTTAGTGTTTTGGCTCACATATCAACGCTTGCAGTTGAAGGTCCATAATTTTCACTGTGCTTTAGAAAAAAGAAAGGGTTGTATCCAAGTAATTAAATTTGGCTTTCTTTTCCTACTCTCCAGTCCTTTTTCCTAGGTCTACCTAGGTGCACACCCTGTACAAATGGTGCATTACTATTTCAAACTAATGTATGCTCTGCTGGTGACATCTCCAAACTCTGCCCCATATACACAGTGTGCTTGAAGAAGTAAGGTAAGACCTTCTTTTTCCTATAAAACTATCTTAAAACTTTGTTTCTGAGTCATGTCTTTGTTTTGTTTTGCTTTATGTTGTTTACAGACTTTAACATTTAGTCTAACCAGTACAAGACTGTGAGCATAAACACATCTACAGTATATTTTTTTTAATCTTTATCCATCTGAGGAGAAGGTTTGTTTATATAAATTTCTTTTTTATGAAAAGTTTAAAAAATGTTTTTACTTACACTAATCCAGGCAAGGTTAGGAGCTTCCATGGAAAGAAAGGCACACGCTAAAAGAGTACTTGGAGCACCAGAATATTTACTGTAAGTGCGTGCCTTAACACAGACAGGCAGTAACTGACATTATATGTCTAAACAAGACTGGAAGAGCATGGTGTTTGTGGAGTTGAGTATAATGAGTTCTATGTGGTTCTTCCTCTCCAAACTCCATTTCAAAGCAACTGAACACAGAGATGCAAAGAGGAAACGGAGAATACACTTCTTAAGATGCATTGGCCAGTAAGGACCTCTGAGCTGGGTTTAGAGGACTCATTTCCTGCTGATACAGGTTGACTTCTGTGGTCTCATGAGTAACAGGAAGGTACAGGAAGATGTGGCTTTCATGAACCACTCCATGATTTGAACACTTGGTGTACTTTTAAATAAAGGAGGTGCTCAGAACACGTAAGTGTTGTGGAATTTGCCTTCAAAATTAGTTAAAGTCTCTGTGTAGACTTTTCAGGATATGTGACACTGTGTCATGGGGAAAAGGACATGAGAGAAGGGGAGGATGTATTGATCTTAGCTGCTGCTTTCCCTCCCCCTCCCTCAGATGGGTTACAGTGGAGTCAAAATAGGCTGTACACTTTGCTGAAAACACTGAGTGCCTATGTACATGGAGATATGACAAGCACCTGTAAAAAGGAATAAAAACAGTCTAGACATGGTTGTATGTAAGAGAAATACAAAGTGAAAGAAGAAGAAAAGTTGTTCCCATACAACAGGGAGGAAGTGAAAGTCCCAGGCCTAATTTTTCTTTTATGCAAATCTGTTCATCCTCCATGCCAGGGCACACCTAAAAAATCTAACGAAGTTCAGCTTCTGAAGGATATTTCAAATTATAGACATCAGGTTGTCTTGACTGTTAGTTGTTGTTAGTTTACTGTGCTTTGTCTTCGAAATCTTGCCTTGTTTCTCTCTGTGGAACTCCAGCTCTTTTGGAAAATTGAGGATATTTGAAATGTATACATAGTGCCTAAGGGTTATCATTATGCAATTATAAAACTGAGGCATAAAGAGGCGAAGATCATCTCAGACTGAGCTAACTATGACAAATTTTTTCACTTTGAGAGGACAAGGGGATTTTCATGGCGACTTTTGGTTAGAAACGTTACTTTGGAAAAAGTTTGGTTTTTTAAATTCAATAAACATATTTATTTATAAAAAAATATCTTTTAAGGGGAGAATGAGAAACTAGTTCATCTGGTTTCACCTCTTGCATATCTGAAACTATTTTGTTTCCCTCAGTAACTTAATTTAGAGTAAAATCTACCTTGTGTTTGGTTATAACTATCACGGCATCCAGCCTTGATTTGAAGCAATCAGGAGATGGATAATCCACCATTTCCTTTGGTAGTTTGTTCCAACAGTTAATCATTCTCACTGTGGCTTATTTCCAATTGGAATTTGTCTGACTTCAGCTTTTAGCCATTGGTTCTTGTTATTTCTTTCTGTATTAGATTAAAGAGGCCTTTACTACCTTGTATTTTCTTCCTGTGAAGGCACTTACGTACTGTAATCAAACCACCTCTCAATTTTCTTTTTGATAAGCTAAATGGATGGAGCTCTGTAAGTCTTCCACTGTAAAACAATTCCTTCAGGCCTTAAATAAGTTTTGTGACTTTTTTTCTCACCCTCTCCAATTTTTCAACATACTTTTTAGAAAGGGGACACAAGCTATGTGTGCAATATCTCCGTCTCATCCTCTGGAGTCATGGTCCTAGTTACATTCATGTCTCTTCTGTTTATTCACCCAACAATTAGATTAACTTTTTCCCAGAGAATCAAGACAGAAGATCATTGACTTGTGTGCTCACCGTACCATCTGTACCCTTTTTATAATAACTCCTTAAAAAAATGTAGTACTACTTTTCTGTTTGCTATATATCTCACTTGAAATTGGCTGTATTACAAGCTGGCCCCAGAATGCCAGTGGATTCAGGTCATTAATTGTACAGGCCAGACAGCCTCTTCCTCACTTACTGTTTTGCCAGACTTTTTTCTATCCCCAAATTTTAACTACAGAAATATTTCCACAAATATGTTGCTCTTCAAAGCACTGCAAGGACCAGACACTTGGCCAATTCCTCATGCTTTGAATATGCACTTAGATTAACGTGTTTAGCCAAATGCTACATTAGATTTGCTCAGAGTAGAAAATTAGGATCCCTACAAAAAATAACCTACAACTAAGTAGATACAACTAAATATCATTTCTTCCTTTAGTTAAATTTGTGAAGCCAGTAAATATTGCTAGTTATATTTTTTCATTAATGACGTAGCACTAGATGTCTTTCAGTTTCCCAAAGTCCTTCCTTCAGTATTCTCTGTCAGCTCTCCTTGAATTCTTACATAGGAACAAGTCCATTAAATTAGAAACTTGTTTTTACAAGTAATATTTTATGTCCTTCTGACTTATGTACATCCTTATGCATCAGGCTCATGTCACACAAACACTTTATCTTGATGTGTATACAAGCAACACCAATATTAATCATTAAAATTCAAAATTGTATCACTATCAACTAAAGATAACACCACTCTTCTGCTAGGATTTCCTTCTGGTGAACTTTTAAGGATATATTCTCACTAGTTTTCACTTGTTCACAATTTCGTCCAAGCCTTAGTTCCCAGTATCCTTGTTTTCTATACTAAAGTCTATATTCTACTAATACTTTACATTGTTTTTTCCACTCCTGCTGGATTTTTTATTTCTATGTCTTTTAATTAGACATTTCTGTCACTGTGATGACAAAATCCATCCTTTTTCTAATGGTCTTTGTTGACTTGCCACATGGCCAGTAATCTCATCTTTTCTTATATGTCATTCATATAATGAGGGAGGAAACTTTCTATAAATTTATTTTCACTGGAACTAATTGCTTAGTTTAAAAGAATGCATGCTCATTCACAGCTGATGGGTGGTGTTTCTTCTACTTTTGCCTACTTTTGATTTAAAAATCAAATTTACCAAAGCCTTTACTTATTTTTTTCTCCAAAGCTCCATTTGCAGAAATTATCATAGGAGCCCTAGTGCAAGTCAATTGGATTTAGATGTATTAGTAACTAGCTCAGATTTGGGATAAATTTCATACCTTTACATTTCCAAACATTTACTGTCCTGAAAGATTTGTGGACTTTTGCTGACTAAGAACCCACTCCATGACTAACTGCCTCTTTTATACCTGAAGCCTTTCACTTGTGTTTCTAACTACTGACAGATTAAGAGACAGTTTTTGCAATGTATAAAGTAAATTCTTATTTTGAATACAAAATTCCTCTGGTTTTGCTACAGGCCAGTGATGGAAAATGTCACCTTTGGACATGTGAGTTTTCAGCCCACTAGGAGCATGTGTTTTCAAAACGAATCTCGGGGCGAGAATATGAGCTGACATGGCATTTGCTGGAGCAGACACATAAACTGTTGAATTCATCAATTGCGTGATGGTGGTACCAGCTCAGACTGAAATCTCAAAGAGCAAGTGTTGGGCAGAACTATTTTTTTCTTTTGTTTCTGAAGGGAGATGGTAACAAGTTCCACAACTCTCTTTGCATTGCCAAATAAACCTGAGAAATCACTGTATCGTAGATATTCAGTTAAAAAGAAATAAGAATAATTACAGCCCATGTAATTATGTATGTCACACAGGCTTATGTTTGGCCTAGTTAGTGCAAAAAGTCTATGCTCAGAAATGTGAACCATATGGAGCATGATACTTTTCTCTCTACAAAAATTAGTTCTGACATCTAACAAGGGCTTGTTTTCTAAATCTAACCAGCCTGAACATCCCAGCTTAAATGTTGCATATGATTTGGTTTATAGAAACCTAGTAATATAATTAGAAATGGACTCAAACCAAAATGATAGAATTGAATATTGCATACTACAAACTTTGGACAAGTTTGGATCTGGGTTTGAACTTTTCACCTTGGACCCAGCTTTCACTAAACTGTAGTATATCTGACTTCATTTTATGGGTACAAATTTACCCTTGTAAAACTCACACTCTCATTCTATCACATACTTAATTTACAGTGGAAATTTGATCACAGTCACCTCTAATTATCTGATTTGCAGCACTACTTATTGCACACAACTTATTTGCAGCACAACTTATTACTGAAGGGCAAAAATAGGCAGCAAACCTTGCAGATGCAAAATACATATAGCAGAATTCAGAAACATGCTAGAATTGGGGCTTTTGAAAAACCCTCAGTCTAGTCTGGAGTTTTGCACAGCTTGTTCAATGTATAAAAAGAAAAAAAAAAAATAATTTAAGCCAACATTTCCTTCAAGGCAGACTTAAATGAAAAGCATATTTTTCTCACTGTAGGAAACGCTGAATTAGACACCAAGCATGGAACTCTCTCCAGAAAATGGACTGGCACAGGTGGCTGGCTTTTGGACAGGAAGATGGGTCCAATGCTTGCTGTATTTTGATCTAAACCATCTCAACATTACAGTTCTTCTGGCTTGGTTAAATTATTTTTTTTCAGTGTCCTTGCTTTCAGTGCAGGACTTGACAACTGTGCTTGCCAGGTGCAAATGAGGACAGAGTAAGTTCAACTGTTTTGTTCTTACTGGGAAGCTCTCTGGTCACCCCTCCACCCCCCTGCTTTTTTCTTACCTCTCTCCCCCTGTCTCTTCCCCACATTTGAATTTCTCTGTGCTCAGCCTTTTATTGTTGCTTTGTGTTGTGGACTGGATTCCACCAACACACACACACACACACACACACACCCCTCCGCTTCTCTTCAGTTTCACTTAACTGGAACATTAAGTAATCCTGAAGTTCTCCCATGAATTCTGAACCACTCCAAGTTCTAAGTTAATTCAAAAATGAAACAAACAAATTTGTTTCTTCTCAGCCAGGGGATGTGATTTTTTTTTTTTTTTTAATAGTTTCTTGGGAGTATATAGTATCATATCTCCAATTTGAAGGTATCATATTTGACCACCCTTTTAACTCATGACTTCTCACTAAATGCACTACACAGAAAACAAGATGAATTTCTGCAGTTCAGTGGTCTTTAGGCTAAAGTTAGATTTTAAAATTAGAAGAAATAAATGGCCTAATTCTCATTCATGGAAGATGAGAAAAGGATCAGTCTTTGCAATGGTTTGGACAACATTTGAGACCCTGAAGAAATGAAAAAAGTATAAATCGTACAGAGGTCCGAAAAAGTTGTCCTTTTTTTTTTTTTTTTTTTTTTACTAGGGTGGTGTGTGCATGTGTGTTCTTGTGATAAAGCTGTGAAGTTTTTGGCTGCCCTTTTCTGACTTCTGTTGTTTTCTAGGGGCTCAGTGGGATAGATAGTTTGTGCTGTGACAGGACATGCCAACAAATTGCATCACTTCTGCCTCGGTGGCCGAGGACAATGACATGCCATATGCCCATGGCAAGAAATGAATGGGGCTCATTTACACTGGCACTGGGTGCCTTCAGCCCTGTCAGTCTTCAGAGGCTATCCATGGCAAATTGGAAAGTAGCACCGGAGTAGCAGCAGCATGAAGAGATGCAGCCTGAAAAGCTTCCAGCATTCATAACTTTATGAACAACATGCAGCTTTGAAAGGAAAAAAAAAAAAAAAAAATCCATGTGACACCCTGGATGCACTTATCTCATCCCTTTGCAATTTAACCTTTTATTCTCAGAAAGAGAATGAATCACCGGTTGTTTCTCCCTGTGCATTTTTTGCATGCCACTAAAAAAATAGAAAATTAAAAAAAATTCTTTGAGTAAATTCCAGCTGCAAGGAGAAAACAAAAACACAGTGGGTGTCATGCTTCATGCATTCAAAATAGTTTCTCCACTCAAACAGACTGCCGCAAAGCTTTGCCCCAAAGTTGACCCCATTGCCTCTAGTTTGCACTCCAGCAACAACAAAACTCATATTTGACCCCTGACCTTCCTGGCAACACATCATTTGTTTCCATGTGTTGAAGCAAAGGATGATGGGTGATGATTAAAGAGCAATGGGTCTGTTGGCCTGAGACACTAATGAGGATGAAATGAGAAGGTCGGCGATCATCCTCACATGGCAAACTAGGACATGGAGCTAATCTGTTGTTAATTGTCCTTTACATTTGTTTTAAGGGCAGTGGCAGAGATAGGTGGCAGTCATATGTCTCTCTTCATTATAATCTCTGTAATTAGCACATGAAATAGAGTTAGGCTTGCCTAGGGAAGCCTGAAATATGCTTTGCAAGTGGGTTATTTTATTTTATATTATTTATTCCATTCCCAGTTTGCACAAATCCTGAGTTGGCCAAAAGTGGCTGCCTGGCAAGTGTAGACACAGAAATTGGCCCTTTTTGTCCCTTTCACACAGGTGACAGTCCGTAACTTGCATAGCACTCGCGTCCTTCTTCTGTTCTTCCCACCGTTGGATGTCTGCCTACATGTGCTGGGGCTGCTCCTGGGGCTGGTAGGCTGCTTGGATATCTGTGCACCTTGTCTTCTCCACCTCTCTCATGAGTCAGTTGGTTCAGTACTGTTTATCTCAAAGTTACCTAGGTCTGAAGGAAGAGCATCTGGGCTCCCTGCACTGACTGTCCTGTAACTTCTGTGCCCTGTTGGCCTCAGCTGACATTAAACTTAGAAAGCAGAGGGGAATATCCTGCTCCCTGAACCAACTGCAAATGCACAAGCCTCTCTTGTAAAATCTCAGCAGCCACAAGTTAATGGGGAATCCTAATTAAATAAGGTACTGCCGGTATCAAAACAAATCCATCTTCAGGCTGCTGATATTTTTGGCAGAGCCGGCACTAAAGATGTTGGATATAAACACTTTTCCATTACGAATCCATCTGATACATTCCAGTGAAAAAGGGAAGCTAATGGCTCCTGTCTCTTGTTTTGCTGATTTTTTCAGAGGAAGAGAAAAGAAGCCTTTAAGTACCTTTTACATTTTTTTTATGCTCAGTATAAAATCCCTCCTTCACTTCATCAGCTGCTAACTGCTCCTGATACACAACAGCCCTATATATTATAACTTGTTTTGTCAGCTCTGCTGAGAGAATGTGCATTCCCACTTTCACGGTGGTGTCATTTTGGTAGGATTTTTTATTTTTTAGCCGTATTCTCCTTCTGCATGACTAATGGGTGTGTTCAGCCTCTCAGAGGGAAACAAATCTGCTAGCCAAATGGCAATCAGCTGGTGAGCTAAAGCCTGAGAGCTTTAAAGTATTTGTCTAGTGAAGAGTTTACTGCAGTGCTAATCATAACACACTCATTAATTACTCATTTGGATTAAGCAGAAGGGTCAGAGGAGCCATCTTGACAATCCATGCCTATCAGTGCCCTTTTCCTGCCAATTAGTACAGAGACAATTTCAATGGCTGCAGCCTCTGCTTTTACACCTCCAGCACCACCTGCTTTCACCCTGTATCCTGCATAACACATTAGCCACAACTGACAGCCAGCACATGGGCTTCAGTTTCAATGTGGCACCTTGTCAGGTACAAGCAAAAAATGGATTACAGGCTAGAAAATCATCTGGGCAAGGAACCAGGAAAATGCTAGTCTCCACTTCCTTCTCTGGGGTTTCTGAATGGGAGTCTTGAAGTCGATCTGTTTTTCCATCAGCCCTTGGTACAATGAGAATGGCCATTGTAGTGATGTGATTTGTGGTCGTCAAGACTAAACAAAAGCAGAATCCCAGATGAAAGGAGATGAACAGCTGTTCTGCTGCAATAGCACACATGGGAGAGGAAGGATAAGAACGCTGGCGGGGTGAAACGGAGGATTTCATGTCAGCTGGTTAGGTGTGTAAGTTGCAAAGTGAATGGCATACCTATCCTTGCCCTTTCCAGACCAAAAAGTACATGATTATAGGTGATGACACATTTCAATCTTGGAGGCTATCAGAAAAGCTTCTGTTCAGGCACTTCTTACAGCACTATATCAGGAAGCTCCGCTCTCAGCTCTGTCTGGCATTTCCAGAGTGACTGTACTGGTTGCAGTAAAATTATCCTGGATTACTGCCAATGCAACTGTTCTCCTTTTTTCACATAAACTCTTCTTTATGATCAAAACTTTCAGATCTGTTCACGGCCTGGAAGAGTTCATATTATTAGGAGAAAATAACTGGAATTTTAGACACTCCTGATCCGCCCCTTCTGCACTCTGGCAATGCATACTCTGTTCTTCAGCAAATTCTGGTTTCCCTTCAAAATATATATGTTATCAAGTGATCTCAATATTTTATTTTAAAATGTATACAAAATTAAACTATTGACAACAGATATCCCAACCTAACCATAAATATGCTTAGACTTATTCCCTGTTAGCATGTTGGCTTCTTGATCTTCCCCAGTGAGCTAGCGGGCTTCCTTCACTGCTGGCCAGGACACCAAATCCATGTAATTGCATACTGAACTTCTGCCCCAACCTTTTTTCAATTCACAATTATTGCTCAATTCTCATGCAACTGTCTCCCAGTTTGGATGGAACCTGTGATGTCTCAGATGCAACTGCTAGCAAATGCTGCCAGTTTAATGGCACTTGTATTCTTTCCAAACTTTCTTCTTTAGCCACTGAGGAATATCCTCTTTTTATACATTCCCTCAAAGTCTCATGTGGACTCCAAGTTTGGGTTGAGATTAACATGAGAATTCAAGATGTACAGCAAAGGACTGTATTTTACCAGATCTGTCTTGGGGTAATCAGTGTTTTTCTGTGCATAATGGAGGTGGAGGAATGCAGTCAGATAAGTATTTCTTTGCATGCTTTGATTAATCTTTAGAATCATAGAATCATAGAATGGTCTGGGTTGGAAGGGACCCCAAGGATCATAGAGTTCCAACCCCCCTGCCACAGGCAGGGACACCAACCTCCAGGCCTGGATCTACACAAGGCTGCCCAGGGCTCCGTCCAACCTGGCCTTGAACCCCTCCAGGCATGGGGCATCCACCACCTCTCTGGGCAGCCTGTTCCAGCACCTCACCACCCTCTCTGTAAAAAACTTCCCCCTAATATCTAATTTAAACCTTCCCTCCTTCAGCTTTAATCCATTCCCCCTTGTCCTGTCATTTTCTACCCTTTTAAAAAGTTGATTCCCCTCCTGTTTGTACGCTCCCTTCAGGTACTGGAAGGCTGCAGTGAGGTCCCCCCGCAGCCTTCTCTTCTCTAGGCTGAACAAGCCCAGCTCCCTCAGCCTCTCTTCGTAGGGGAGGTGCTCCAGCCCTCGGATCATCTTCGTAGCCCTTCTCTGCTTGCTGTCATGCTTTTCCCTCATATTTTCCAAACCTTGAAACTGCATGGGTTTTAGTCATTTATAAGTCCACTCCATTCTTTTTGTTATACTTCAACAACTCAGTCACATGAAATATCTGAGCAATTGAATCCCAGGGATAAACACCTGGGCACTGACCTGAAGGCAATCCTTGGCTTCAGTTTTCACCCCTTGGTTTCTTCTTTTTGCTTCACAAAAGGCTATATGTTTTAAAAGAAAGTTTCCCCTCAGAAGTGGAGAAGTAACTGGGTGAGAAAAACATAGCATAAATACAGAAGCCTATGAAATTCCTTTGTGACGGGCCCCAAGGTTGGCTTACCTTATTTTCCAGGAGGACTGGTGGAGTTTCAGAAATGTATATAAATGACCAACCGAGTGATTGTTTTACTACTTGTAACTAAAACTTTGATTTTAAGCTTCAAACACCTCTTCTTGGACACAAATAAAACCACAGTTAAAAAGGTGCAAAGCCAGATCATGTTTTAGAAGCAAATATACCAGCAGGAAACTACTTGCAGTATTGGCCGTGTGTTTGTTAAATGCACACATACAGTTCCTTGAGATGTTTGCAGTGGAGTTATGTCGGTGCCTCTTCCTTTGGTGAAAAGAAAGAGTGCTAACCTATTTACAAGACTCAGCTAAAATTTGAATAATTGGGATTAAACCCCAGAGTGAAGACTTTGAAAAGCTAATGATTCAAGAACTGCAAGCAGTAAATGAATCTAATTTGCAAACTAAGAACTTGCCTGTGACTTTTTCAAGTAAAGAGAGGGAGACTTCTATTATCTGAGAACCCTTTGCTCATATCTATATCTACCATACCTGCTGTGTCCATTCAAAGCAGTGCTTCCACTTGAACACATACAAAAACTACAAGTTACAGTGAGAAAGCATTGTCCACTTTGTAGAATTTTTTGATAAAGGTAAATCATATGCATATGCCTATCTCATGAACTCTCCCTCTGTGTTAATCAACAGAATATCACATTCAAAATGAAACTACACCGGTTCTGTGCCACACATCTTGGACAAAATTATGGTTTAATGTCTGTAACCAGAAGCGGAGATATGTCAGTGGCACATTGAGTAATCTGCTTGCTTTCTTTGACATAAATCAACTCTATCCTTAAAAATCATGCTGCAAAATATTATCATTGCACCTTTATCTGACAAACAACACAGTCACAAACTATTATGCCTTTTTAGAAGGAAACTAAAAGAGGAACAGAATTTGCATCTCTTTAGAAGTTAGTCTAAAAGTACTGTTTCCTTAAATTCATTTAAGAAATATTTATTAAATATTTCTACTAATCAGCCTAAACATTTTTGCAAGACATTGGCAATTAGTTCACTTAGCAGAACCTGGAATTCACAGGAATCAGGAATTTTACTGACAGCATGCCCTGGTAGTCTTGGTATGCTGGTAAGCGTAACTGTATCCAGTATGAAGTTAAATTGTGATCTTCCCTGAAAGAGAATTCCTTAGAGATACAGGCACATATTTTTGTTTGCTGTTTTGTGACCTGGATGAATTTCTGTTACTAGAAAGGGGCAGCGACTTGCACATCCAAAGTAGGATGAAGTAGGGTTTCTAGGTCCCAGATACTCAGCTACTGCCAACCCAGGAGACGTCTGGACTCACAAGGAGCTTAGAGAGGTCCTCACTTGCCTGGAGTTCAGGTGTGGGCCCAGGTCATGACAATCTGACCATCTTGGTCCCTGGCTCACACCTTAAGGCCAAGCAGTCATTTGACAATGTACAAAAGTGGTCTCAGGAGTGCAGCCCTTTCCTAGAAGAAAACACTTGATCATAATTTTCCTCTTTCTATCAGATTCAGGAGATTATTCACTGTGTAGTCGCATAGCACTCATGGGAAAGATATTCCTTTTCACTCCTCCACAAAGTGTTTAACATTGAAGAGGTGAAAGATGTGTACTTTAAGCTTCTTAGGCTTTGGTGGGACTTGAACCTGTCTATCCTATTCTAGGTAAGAGGTTCTCACAAGCCTATGAGTTAGGTCATATGTCAGAGTATTTGAGATGACACTTCAATGAAACAGGAGAAGGGAAAATGTGTAAGTAGGGAAATACTTGCAAAAGAGGAAGAGAATTGCTCCTCCCCACCCCCCACCCCCCCATCTGCTACTCACCCAAACCTTAATAAACAATTGTGGTTTTAAACAAAAATATTTAAAGAACATTTCATTTTGTTTTCAGTTTTTTTAAAGGATCAGTTACACATGCTTGTAAAAATGATGCTAGCACCACACTTCCATCACTACCACACTTGAAAAGAATGAGTTTGTTCTATGCAAGCAGCAGATGCGGACAACTACCTTCAGTTAAAGGTTCTGGGCTGCAGACCACAAGAAGGAAAAAAGGGACTTCCACCCACAGTAGGTCTCTGCTTGCCAGGAAGGACCGTTTAAGACATACCTTCTTCTGTAGCATCTCATATTGGCTGGCTCTAGGTAGCTCTGTCCTCAGTGTATGGATGTTTTTAACAATTTATCTGAGACAGTGCCATGGGTTGACCCTGGCTGGACACCACGTGCCCACCAAAGCTGCGCTATCACTCCCCCTCCTCAGCTGGAGAGGGCAGAAGGGCTCATGGGTCAAGATAAGGACAGGGAGGACAGGCAAAACAGACTTGACTTGGGGAAAAAATAACTTAGTTTATTGTAATCAAATCAGAGTAGGATAATGAGAAATAAACTGAAACCTTAAAACTACCTTCCCCTCACCCCTCCCTTCTTTCTGGG
>KL289395.1:310-31911 GCA_000699545.1 Podiceps cristatus | reverse complement strand
GCCTTAGGTGATTGCTACATCGACAGGAAGGACCGGAGTTATTTTGTAATAAGCCATGTACGGTGTTACTTCTCAGATGAGTTTGGATAGTTTGGTTGGGAGGCGTCTGTAATAGTCTGTGCGGTCACATTTGAAAGGGGAGCACAAATTTCCTTTGCTAAAGTCTCCGGAAAATTAAAAATACAAGGCTGATTGTGGTCTTTTGGAGGAGATTTTGAGGTACGTTTAAATAGCATCCATGCATCCTTAGAGCCACTGGAGCCTTATATTTCCTGCCAGCCACTCCAAGCATTATTTCTGGAAATGAAGAGTCCTTGGGAACATAGTACTTTCACTGTGAGTGACTTCAAGCTGGAAAATGTGATTCATTGGAGCTAAAATGTAATTTCCAGAATAGTAATCTCTCTCAGTTTATCTTCAGGAAAAAAAAAAAAAAAAGACATTTTGGCATGTCAGCAGGTGAAAAGGCTGGACACCTGCTGCGACTTATGGATAGTGTTTTATTACTTTCACATTTCTTATTTTAACTTCATTGCCTGCCATAGTCATTACCTTTTCAAGGACACGGTTTTTAAAAGTATAGGGAGTCTTCTACCCAGAGCATACTGAAACTCCCATAATGTAAGACATAAATGTACCTAATGCATCTCTCTCACTTTCTTGCAGAGCCTTGGAAATGGCATGGTGTGTTCATTACGTACTGATGGTTTCTCTCAAGTTCTTCTTCCAGGTTGCGGTAATTTTAAAAACTGGTGTCTTTATTTCTACATCAAAGGAGGGTACAAAATTGGTAATGATTTGTGGGTGTTCCCCTCTGATTTATTAATCCAAATTAGCGTAGCTCCATAATGAGAGAGATTGTTCCTACCTGATATTTTGAAGGGGTCTGTATGAACATATTGAGGTACAATCTTCAAAATATCTATATCCCGTTAAATATTAGACTAGTCTAAGCCTCTAACATGATTGACAGATGTCGGTTTCAAAGCAGAGGTCAAAGCCAGGCTCTGGAAAATGAACTGTCTTTCCGGCAATCTTGGTTCAGACATCCATCCATCCATCCACCCCACTGGTGTTTCATCTCTCCATTCCAAGAGTGAAAAACAGGCTTTTTTCTCATCCAAAGTTTAACAGCTTATTACGATGCTTAAAACCTGTGTGCAATGTACCTTAAAGTCGCAGCATTTGCTTTCCTTGCGGAAGCGATACTGACGGGAAGGCCACCAGATTCCTGCCCGGCCTTGCCCAAGAGCGAAATGCATATTTGATGATGGTGTTCTCTGAGCCTCAGAGTCTGCAAGAGCTGTTCCCAAAGTGCTCTGGCAGAGACTTCGAGCCGCGCAGCTCCTGTTACCGGGTGCATAAACGGGAATCTTAAAGAGCAAAATCACAAACCACAAGTGCAAGCTACCGGAATCGTCATCGGCAGTAGGAGGTTTTTCTTTCCTTTGGACGTGCTCTGGGTGACGAGTGTAACATGAATTCAGTCCCTCATTGATTGTTCTTCCCCACTGTATGATTTCTCTGGCTGTTTGTATTATTTCAAAACCCACCTGGACGTGGTCCTGGGCCACCTGCTCTAGGTGACCCTGCCCGAGTAGGGGGGTTGGACTGGATGAACTCTAGAGGTCTTTTCCAACCCTTACCAGTCTGTGATAATGCTGCAGATGGCCCTAAAACAGAAAAATGAATTCCAGTTTCCCGATCTTCAACCTTTCAAGCTGAGTTTCAGCTGTACAAGAAAAACATTTGTCGAACAGGCAACAGAGAAGGCCTGACATGCTCATCTGTGCTTTGGGCTTTATTGAAAATATTCTTCCACCCTCTGTCTCCACAAGTCGCTCGGAGGAGCGTAGCGGGCAGTACCGCATTGCTGTGTGTTCATTGAAGGTGGCTGGTGAGAGAAAGTCAGGAAAACTTCTTTTGGAGGATTGTGAGGTGCGTTGGGTTTGGTGGGGGTGGCTCTTGTCTTTTACTGGAGCCAAGAGATGCTATTTCAGTGTTCCAGGCATTGAGGTTAGAGAAAACCTGGAACGGCTCTACAGAAAGATTTATGCAGCCTCCCGAGACAAGCGGGCACATGCTCGTAATTATTGTTCACCCGTAAGTTTGCTGAAATCCAACTCGGTCTCCTGAGTGACAAGTATAAACTACCGTGCAATTGTTTTTCCCTTTTTTAATGAACTCACAGCCTCATTTGTATGTTGAATGAGGAATCAATGCAATCAGACCACAAAAAGTAGATATTCTGTATAGATCAGACTGTAAGATATTAGCAGCTGAAACATTACCCTACATTCCGTCACCATTTATAGAGGTAATGGAAAATATTGATTTCAAATGCCGTTGCCAAAATATGAGAGCATATTTTAAAACTTGCTTGCTCTTGGAATTTCATCTTCCCTATCAAAAACTTTTTGAGGATGCCTGAATAACTACTCTGACACTAATGTTTTCTCTTCTAAGCCTGGTTAATGAAGAAATGTCAAAAAAAACCCACATAAAGATTCTTTTGTCTACCTATGATAGAGAAATAGGTAGTGTCGCTGGGATGGCAAGTACTGATGAAAAGACAAGTAACTGAAGCTAAGAAATTGATGTAAATCAGAAACTTTTGCTGCTTAGTATACACTAATGAAATTGATTGTTTCACAGCAATTCCACAGCATACGGTTTGTTTAATGATGGTTTTATTTTTGAAGCTTCTCTAATAAAATATTCTCATACAATGAATCCCAAGAAATAGAAGAACTATACATTAATATTTTCATGTTGTGGACATGTTTCTGGTGCTGCTTTTGTCATGATGCATGTGGAAACATGCACTCACGGACTCCACAGGTGTCCAGAACTCTTCCCCAAAAGCCAGAAGCTGAAATGGTAATAGATTTAGTAGTAATTGTTCTACATACGACGTGGTACAAAGGTAGCGTTTAAAGTTTTTTGATGTGTGTAGAGCTAGCTGGAAAAACTGATGAACAGCTTTGTCAAAGTGCAGATCAGTTGAAATTAAAACGCTTTGTGTAATCATGCCGTCATTGCTGAAAACTTAATGCCTAAGAGGGGGAAGGCACTAAAGAGATGATAAATTCAGCTAATGTCAAACATCCCATTTCGACACTTTTTTGAATGAAATGTTTCAGTACTTACTTTCAAAGCATCTTTCCATTTTTGAAAGACTTTTTAAAGACTCAATTATCTTTTTCTCTTTTTTTCATAAGCGACTGTCAGATTATATCGAGTCCGATACTGTAAAGTTCAGGCCTGTGCATCTGTAAAATATGCCTCTCTTATACCTTGAAAAAAACAGTTTTGAGATTCAAATGTGTCAATTCTTCTCATTATTCCTTGATCATTTGTGAACCAAGGTGAAAAAGATATCCTGCCTGGCACTGCCAGTGATGCTCTTTTACTTATCTTTATTGTTAACAGAGAATGAACAACCAATCTTAAGTGAAACAATGAAATACTTCAAACTTAAGATAATCTTTTACGTATATATAAAAAGATATTATTGTGTTCTCTCTTTTTTCCCCAGAAGGTTGCAGGTTTTCTTTATTCCTCTGTCTTTCCATTATAGCCTAGATTAAACACCTGGTACTTGAGCAAGATAGAAAGCAAAGAATAAGGAAATACTTTTTGAATGGTACAAGAGGCTTCCCAGAGACCCAGCACAGCCCGCCTGATGCTCGGACGCTCTTTCCGGAGCTTTCGGGGAGGTGTGCGTGGGGCGCACCCACGGAGCGTGCCTGCGGCTCTGTGTGCCCGCGGCTCTGCGCAGAAGCAGAAGACCTGCTACTGCACCTGCGGCTCAGGTTTAGTCAGAACTTAACAATTCCCTTCGCAGGAATACATTAAATGGGCCTTGTTTTTACAGAATTCAGATGCGCATCATAGTAGAGGTGCACGTGTCCTCTTTGTGCAAATGTTCTCTCTGTTAGACAAAATATACTGTGGGAAGCGTAAAGTAGTTCATGTAAGTTGAAGCCCCTGAAACGTGAGATTGTGTATAAAATATCTGCTAATAATTTTGTGGTGCAGTCATAGTTTAACAGAAAGGGCCGAGGAGAGGAGAAAGGAAATACATTGGCCTGTGGCAATTACAGCAACTCTGGTGCTGAGGCTTAGGGCAGTTTAATGAAGGTACTATGACGAAGTATTCCATAGGTGGGAGAAAAGCTGTAGATCTGAAAGAAGGAGTGGTGTTAGGCGAGATCGTTTTTTCAGTCTAATTGGAGGAAACGTCATAAATGCCTGACTGGAGTTATTCTGCTGTCGCACACACGAATACGCTCATTCGCGTCCCGTGACGGGCCGGCTGCGAGCGGCAGCGAGGCAGGCTGCTCCGGACACCCCGCCTCCTGTGGGCTTTCTTCTCTGGGGTCTGACGCGCTTTAATGTCTTGTTCCTCACCTGGTGACTCGGAGCGGGGCTGCCAAGCGAGGGGTCTGCCCTCGTGTGGGGTACGGGCGATGCGGCGGGGATCGCGCCGGACCGGGGTGGCTGCGTCTCCTCGGGGGGTGTCCCGCGCTGTGGCTAATTTCTGTGCCGAGTGGCCTCTCAGTGTGCCTGTCACCCAAGCAAAACTCGCGCCTGCCTGCAGTGTGAAAAGGCTGTAGCGGTTCTTCCTCCTGCAGACCCAGTTTTCTCCTCTGCCTGGTGAATTTTGCTAACCGGACACCTTCTCAGGCAGTGAGCAGACGGGTCTGCAAGAGCAGCGGTAAATTTGTCACACTCGGTGTCATAGTCCCAGCTGAAAGGATGCTTCAGATCACCTGAAGCTGCAAAGAGAGCACAGCTTTTTTTCCCCCACTCTCCACCTTGTTTTTATTTTTTATTTTCTTTATTTATTTATTTATTGCCCATACCATTTCCAGGAATAGAGCTTGTGGCCGAGTCCTGCCCCGGCGCGGTTTCTCCGCGGGCCTCCTTGCTGAGGGAGTTTGATCCTTGAACGTGGTTTCTGCTGGAGCACAAATTAAAGCACTACTCGGCTGCTCGTAGCCTTTCCACATGTTCACAGGGACCAGGACTGATCTCGTCTGATAGGAAAATCCCTGAATCATAGCTCACACGGGTATTTGGGTGCAGAGCCGTCCGCACCTTTGTGATAGACATCAGCGGTGTCTAACTGCCAAGCATCTTTCTCTTCTCATGCCTGTTCAGAGACAGGTGGAAAACTGACTGCGGTCTAACTACCGAACAGTCTGGGTTCCTGTGTTATTATCTGCTGCATTCAGGTTGACTCATTCCAGGATTATGTAGGCATTTTATTCACTGTGTTATTACTGGAAAGTTCTTTCTGCAGAGGCTTGGAATATAAAACTGAAAATATTCTGATTGTAAACCACCTAAGATAATTTGCAGTGCGTTGTAAAAGTAGGTCCTGTCTGTGCAACACTAATTCCCCAACTGCAAAAGCCTTAGTAAGTGTTAAGCTTGTTCCTGCTGCTGTGTAAGTGTTTTTGGTAGCTGCCAAAATTGAGATTCTCATCAGAGAAAAATCTGTAGTCTGCCTTCTCTTCACATCTATTTATTTTATTATTTTTTTAGTTGAAAAACAGTCTTCTAACACATAACTGCTCGTGTTTCAGGTATTTTCTCCAAGATTATGACAATCCAAGAATTTTGAAGACGTGGGTGGTTATAAACTCTCTCTTGAAATGTGCCATAAAGCAGAAAAAGGAGCCAGAATTCATATTATTTCATTGCTCTGCTATACCTCAAAAGAGCTGTCATCCGAGTGGCATGCGGCTGTCAAATTAAAATTGAGCTGAAGAGACTTGATCAGTATTGGGGGTTCTTTTTGTGGTTTTTATCCTAATTTATCTCTTCTGCCCAGTCCCCATGTTGGGTTTCTGAGATGCGAATGCCGACTGAGCTTTCCATCATTAAGTGGCTGCATCCTACTCTTTGGAGAGAATGTGGCTGCTTTTCCTTTAAGAGCAAAAATGACTTACCTAAAGAGAAGGTTACTCTCTCAGAATTTCTAGTTTTCATTTTAAAAGTCTAGCATGGTTGTTTTCTTCCTGCTAGCTCCTGGCAATGTGAGGAGCTTTGAAACACAAATATTTATGGATGAGGCAGTGTTTGGATTAGGGAATGAAAAGTCCAGATCAGCTGCGTTGCTTATCTTTTTAAGAGAATGAATATTACAAGCATGGGTACACTCTTTAGATAACGTCTTCCAGCTTTGATCCCATAGAACATGCTTGATTAAAAAGTAGCCCCAAGAAAGAAGAGGTCCATTATACAGCTTTCCGCAAAGATACAGGATTTGACACCAGTTCGCAGTTCCTTGGCAAGACGTTCAAGCCTGGGGAAAAAAGGTTATGACCATATGTACTCATGAAATAGTTGTTATGATTAGAGTAGCATCGGAATGCCACGAGCTCCGCGGGGCTCCAGTGCCCGGTGCTCACGCGAGTCCGCAGGCGATAGCGGACCCGGCAGCAGGACCCCTTGCTGCGTCGTGGAGATGGAGAAAGGCGCCTGGGGTCCTGCTACTTGGCTGGGCACGGGAAAGGAAAATGATTCTTGGCCCCATAACCCGTCCAAATCCAGCCAAAAGGCATCTATGCTTTAGGAAGTGATTTGTATTTGTTCCCCAGGTAAACAGAGAGCTCTTTACTGGGTTCTGCCAGTCCAGCACCTTTCAGGCACTTTTAGATTAACTTTTAGAAAAACAGTAAAAATTATGGCCCAGCTAATTAATGCCCTAGGAATTCTATAGAAGGTCTTATGACACCTACATTAATACCAAATGAGTTCGTTATGATTAATATTATTAAAATAAATGTCATGGGAATGAATAACGGCTTTTTTAAAGTGTTGCCACTGGATCTATAAAAGCTAATGATTCAGTTCTGAGGAAGTAATTCTGCATGTTCATGTCTAAAACCTGTGGAGAACTCAAACTTTTCTGAAAAAAATAGCCATGAAAATCATGTGAGAAGATGTTTGTATTCTCTGAAAAATGGAATGTACCCTGGCTTCGGGAAGGTCTGGTTTCCCTAGGGCTAGAGGCAGGATGGGAAGTTTTCTGACCAGGGAATGTCTTTGTGCTTGACAATGATTTCAGAATTGTTCATACTGATTTGTGTTTAGGTTTTCATCAGGCCAGGTATTTTTTTTCTTCTGTTCCTTTTTAAAGGAGAGTTTGGGCTTCTGTCTGTGAATTCAGCATGAGGTGATTTCTCAGATCCATGCATCCTAACGTCTGCCTTTGAATTGCATTGTTTGTAACAGATAATTTTGTATAAACAATTTAAAAGCGACAAGGGCCAGACTTGCAAGCATTTTCATCCAGGCAGAGCGTACACACCAGCAATGGAGACACACCATGCTTCTCCCACGTGCAGCCACGCTCAGTTTGTGTGCCTGTGGTAACGTCCGGCCGCGTGGCGCGTGTCTGTGGTGCCAGGAGGAATTTGGGACGGTTTCAGCATAGCATTTCTGAGCTGGAGTAGACCAGTCAATGCAGCCTCTGCCGAGACACCTGTCGGGGTTGGGAGAGCCTCTGTCGCTGCTGTACTGCGTTAGATTTTTCTAATTGTTTTAAGCAATTACTTCCGAGTATTTTTCGACTACTCTTCCATCATGTAAATGCTTCCCTCCTGTTTCTTGTCGTGTGCATGGTTACAGTTTAATTGCGCTCTTGGAGATTAGGGGTGTGAGATGTGCTGGAGGTGGCAGGGTGATCGAGAAATGCTCTGCTGCTGCGGGTGGATGTTTGACACGGAACCACCCGGTTTGTTGTGAGATGGTTGGGCGTAGCAAAAGAGTGAGGAGCAGGGTCTTGCCTCTAAGAGAAGAAAAGTAGCGTGGCTGTAAAGAAATTGGGAATTTGAATTGAGAAGACTATCATTTGAATTATGAGCAACGCACTATAAAATACCCTTATAGACAAAATAAGAAGGGGTTAAAGCATCTTCCAGAAAACTGGTCAAAGTCCTCAGGAGTAGTTACCTGAAGGGGAGAAGGCAGCTGCCAGAATTACGTTGCCTTCAAGATCTGTTCCTGATTTTTCAAGAAAGGGCTGCTGGCTGGCCAGCACTGACTTGTCAGATTAAAAGATGGTGTCAGCTCATGGAAAGTAGGCGATTAGGTGTATCGTGCAATAACGAGTGTGCTAAATATACAAACCCCATAAAGGACACCTTAAGCTTGAGGAAGTCATGGCCAGTGCCCACAGACATGCCCCGGCTCTGCCCTAGCCTCCCACTGGGCTACCACCGGTGAACAGCTTCTGCTCTTCTTTCTCTGGGTCTGCGGTGGCTCAAAACCCTCTCCGAGAATTGGCCGGGGTAATAGTGGAGCTCCTGGTTCCCCATTAGCACAGCTCGCGGGTGCCACAGCCCACGCGTCCCCAAAGCCTGGCCGAGATTGGGTTTTGTTCACCCTAGCCCTTCTCATTGCTTTGAGAGATCACTCAGTATTTATAATAAAATATTAATGTTGGAAAATTGCTTTAAAGATGAGGAACTGATATTCATGTAAGACTTTTCACATTCTTCGGGAATCTTGAAGGAGTGAAAATGAAGCCTTTTGGAGAGGAGTGTGCAGCAGGATGGTGTAATCGAGATTCAGGCTGCATTGCTTTTGTAAAGAGCTAGGTAAATATTAAGTACTATTATAGTTATTAGTTGATTTATATAGCATTTTTATGGGATGTACTTACTTGCTTGTAGGTAAAAAACTGAAGCGTGGCTATTCATGGGAATCAGTTCACCAACCAGTAAAAATTCATCCAGTTCTAATGTAAAAACATGTTCTGTTCACCCAGAACAATTTGAATTTTCACAAATTTACACAGAATGACAGAAATTGGAATTTTGCTGGGTTATAAGAGCTGATACAAGGTTGATAATGATGTAGATATTCCGTTTCTTGCTTTTGTTACGTATTCCAATTGCTATCGTTTTGTTATTCACCTCTTACTTTGATTTTCCTGATGCAGGACAGTCGTCTTACAAAAAATATTTTCATTCTTAGCCTTTTCTTCTTTGTAAAGACAAGTTTATGATGTTTGTATTATCGACAACTTAAACCCAATCATTTTCAGTGTAGCGGTTTTTTCCTATGCAAATCCTTTTAGCAACTTGTGAAGCCTAAGGAGATGTTCTTTAGAAGCTTGGTTAAAGTCTCAGCTGGAATAAAATATTTAGCAAAAAGATGTTTCCGTACTCTTCAATTACTCCTTAATGGATTGTCTTTGTTAACCTACTAGGAGACATCTTGTTTCATTGAAGGTCTACTTGTAATTGTTCCCTTTTGGCTTGGTATAATATATGTAAATGCATTTTTCGTTCAAATCCAATCGTAAAAACCGAGTAAGAACCTTGTGGCCACCGATAGCATTTTGTCTGGGAGGATAAAGGCAGGGAAGGGGCTATTGGTCGGGCTGCCCTTCGCAGGGGCAGGGGCCGCGACTCCGTCACTGCCCGTCGCTGCTGCGCGTGACGCTGCGGCGCGAGGAGCCAGGAGAGAGGAGCCCTTGCCCAGAGCTCAGCGGCTGCCGGAGCAGCACCTCCTCCGCTTCCGAGCAGAGGTGATACTATCCTTAAAGTGTGCAATAAAAAAGATACTGAACACGAAGAAAGAGATCAATATTTGATTTCAAGTACTGCCAAAACAGTGCAGTAAAGTTTAAGAGGTAGGTCTTACTGTGAAGTTAAAATCACTAGGGGTGGAGGAGATGTAATAAAGGATAAAATTTATGTGATTTATATAATTATTTTTAAAGCAATGCATTTGCCCGATTACAAAACTATTTTAACTGTGGTGACGTAAGGCCTAATTAATGAAATGACATTGGGAGAAGAGGTACCAAACTGCAGAGTATGCATTTTACTGCTGCTGATGTAATTATGCTGCAGCAAGGGAGCAACACACTTTAACCCTGACAACGCTGCTGTTTTCTAAGCAGCCGGGGAGGTGAGCGCGCAGTGCGAGGCATGCCTGATCCGGAAAAGATGACAAAGTTTGTTGGCATTACTGAGTTAACCAGGTCACTGAGGGTAAATGCTGACTGCAAATAAATGCAGAAGGTCCTCCTAATGCCAAATAAGTAGGTGATGAAAGGGCAGAAGAAACTTGGTGTAATAAATGTAAAGTCAATGTAAAAGGGAAAAGAAACCCAGCCTGACTCACAGAAATACACTGATGGGATTTAGGCTGACTAGTTCCACTGAAGGGCCAGATCTCAGGGCTACAGTAGATAGTTTTACAAAAGTGTCAGCTCAGGGCTCGGAGGTGCTCAGAAAACATGCAGAGGATTAGGAGTCAGAGAATTAGGAAAGGAAAAGAACATAGAAAACATGATTATGCCATCGATGCATCTTGGATACTAGATAACATACTTGGATACTCGGGTATTAGTTAAGAGACTCTGGAAGTAAAAAGGGTATGAAGGAGGTTATTGAGGACAACAGCTATGCAAATTTTTTTTTTCTTTAAGGAACATCTGAGCAGGTTAAGGCTTTTCAGCCTGGAAGAGCGATGACTGATGGGGGGAATAAAGGAGTGGTCTATAAAATCATCAGTCTCACAGAGATGATAGATAGGAGACAAGAGTTTGCTGTGGAACTAAGTGTTACCAAATAAAACTACCACTCTCGGGCAAACCAAGGAGTGTTTTCAGAGCGTACTCTGCAACTGTAGAGCCTCTGCCTGAGGGTCTCGTGGAGGCTGAAGGCTGGCAGGGGTTCAGGAGGGATCTGGGTAACTCAGTGGAAGGAAACCCAAGGGCTGTTAGGGACAAGCCTTTTCTCTGTCTCAGTCCCTGTGTCCATCCAGGTGACCCGGGGACGTGGACAGGTTTGCCCGGTCCTGCCACCCTTCCCCGGGTCTCTGTGGAAGGCCCTGGGCACCACAGAGAGAGTTGGTGTGACCTGTGGCAGCTCTTCTTATGCTCATACTGTAGGAAGTATCAGCGCAAATCTTCTAGATGAAGAGCGGCGGAAGGGGTTGGAGCCGCAGATGAGTCTTTTCAGGCCCTTCTCCGTGCTCTACCTCCTCTGCCCAACGTTTAGCCTGAAGGTGCACCAGGTGTCCCAGGTGGAGATAAATGTGACGCTGCGGCACAGCCAGGAATTCCACCGACGTTCCTGATATTTCATTAAACGTCGAAGTCTCTTCTGGCTATAAAATTCAGGGCTTCTTTGAACTCGGCTTGGGGAGGAACAGGATTGAAGACAAGTGCTGCCAAGTGCCTGGAGGAGAGCGGATGGGGTTGCATCACCACGGCTGGTCCCGCTGCCAGCAGCACCGGCACTGGTGGCCCCGGCCCCGCCTCGGGGCTGGCGGTGGCCTCGGGGCCATGCCTGCCGGCCATGCCAGTGGGGCATGGAGCCCAATATTTTTTTAAAATCAAAATGAGTATTGCATGCTTTGTTGTTGCTAGGGCCTAAAACCTTCTAATTTCTGAGTAGGTGTTTAATTTATTTTCCTCTTAAATTTTTTAACTTTAAGAGGCATGAATCATTGAGTTTTATTTACCAAAAGGGCTTTGCTCCTGGGCTTTGTTTCTCTGGATATTTGCAGCAGTTACCTACAGTGAGTGGGATGCTGTTATTGCTGTGTTAAGGGGCAAGATGCGGGTGAGGGAAGCTGAGAAAACTGATCAGCTTTGGGTTTGTAAACCACAGAAAGAGGTCCCACATATTCATGAGAACGGTAGTGTATGTACCAGCAGAACGAGGACAAGAGGTTTAAGAAAATGAGGTTTGAGATGGACTGATATGTTGTAAATGGGTGCAGCAGTAGTGATGGCTGCCAGAACTTGGTTGCAATTTCTTTCCTCATGATTTCTTGACTGTGCAGAAATATTAAACATAACTAGAGGATGTGGTGTCCCCTCTTATCTTCCTGTTCTAAATGTCTTCTCTTTGTGTTTCACCAGGGAGGGCTTATGGTTATACAAACTTAGGCAGCTTTGTGCGTGTCGTGCCCCCGGTTTTGCATTGGGAACCATAGGAAGAAAAGGGGTAAGGAACAATTATTCACGTTTCTGATATATTGCCAAAACTAGAGATTGATGATTTTATCTGCTGCCTAACAGCTTGATAGTCTACAAAAAAAAAAAAAAATCCCACTTTTTTTCCCATACACAAACAGTAGAGCACACTGCCATGGATGCTGGGAAAGCCAAAGAAATAAATAGGCTCACTGTAGTTATTAAACATGATGGTCAGAATCCAAACCTAGGTCAAATATCTTATTTCTCAGGTTCAATATTTTAATATCTCCAGCTATTTCTATGATTTCTGCACCTGTCATAAACACTTCTGCCCGTGGAAACCTACAGAAGTTACAGTTAAGATGCTTACAAACCTTTGAGCTTTTTGATGGAACACGAGATCCTTTTATGTGCTGCTTCTGGAAGCATTTTGTCATCTTACACCCAAGTTACCACCATAATATTGCCATCTGCGCACGTCTCCTCGTTAGAGCTGATCAAATTATTTGCTGTGACTAACAGGCGGCTGATCCTCTGATGCTTATCTGCGAGCTGGTGCCGGGCGCGCGCAGGCGGCGAGCGCCGGGTGCTGCTGTCGGTCGGTGCTATTTGTGCTCGATGACCGGTCACCTAAGCAACAGGCTTCATAGAGTTAATGTGGAAACAGCTCTTTTTACACCAAATGGAACAGCGTGTGAGCTGCATCTTGAAACAGCAGCGTTGGACAGCGGTACCCTCTGCGGAGGGGAGGTACCCTGCGGGGCTGCCCGGGGTTACAGCCTGGGACCCAGCGCCGTCGCCGCATCCTCTGCTGAAATCAGAGGTTTGGATAAGTGAACAAAGTCTTTCCAGACACAGGCTCTTTTCTGCCTTGAAACGGGGTATAAAATATGTTGCTGATTTTGTGCTTTCAATACTGCCTGTCTGCCCTTACATGGATTTCTTTACAATTTCTGGTCACGCAAAGAGCTGCATCATTTACAGGCAGGATTCACAGGAATGCGGCTCTGCTGCTAAGGAGCAGCTGGAGGACACACTGAAACAGGAATCCTCCTCGCAAGCTGTTTCATGTTATCATGAAGGTTTATAGATGGAGATAAATCTTTTCTGACCTATGTGACCCAATTGGCAAGCGATGACAGGTCCCCTCTGTGCCTGGACCCAGGTTCTTTTAATATTTCTGAAACTTCTGGAGCATCCCTCCCTCCTCACGGAGATGACCAAGTACAGAGGGAATTTAATCTCCTTCTCCCGCAGCTCCGATCTCCCTGGGTCTGAGTTTCTCGCTTTCTCCGTAGCCTGCATCTGCTGTCTCCCTGCAAAGGGAGACTTCTCTGCACACTGAAACTGCTCCTGAATTCACCTGGTAATAAATCACTCAAACCTGACTGGTTCTGGAAAATCTTTGTAGCTAAGACATAACATGACACAAATCCCTGGCTGTAAATACAGAAGTGTTATTTCTCCCTGGGAGGGGTGTGGGTGTTGAAAAGGCTTATTCTGTGTTGTAACTTCCCAACTTCCAGGTGCTGTTAACAGGGAAATGGTATTTTCAGTGGCTTCGTGGACCAGCCGGTGCCAAGCCTGCTGCGAGCCAGCCGCTAGTGTTAAGCAGCTCTTGGTTGTTCATGGGCCTGAGAACCACCCATCGCCTCGGGTTCCTCCGGGCCAGACCTCAGTTCAGACCCGAGCGGGACGCTGAAGGACTACACTGCGAATAACATCTTAAAAGGTTCTTGGCAGGATGCCTTCCAGTCCCAATGTGTCCTCTTCGTCCCTTACTGTTTGCTTTAATACTATGCTTGTAGGAAACAAAGTCATTTACTCGCAATCAGTCCTGTGAAACCCTTGCAGAGATGACAGAGATTCCCCGAGATCTCCTTATTTGCTTAGAAATACCTTGCCTGCTAAATATTTAAGAAGATTTTTTTTTTTAGAAGTAGTTTTGTGATTTTATTTCCCTTTTCAGGGCCTCCAAACTGTATGTGCCTGACCTCATGTTTCTATTATTGAACATTTATGGGATGCACTAAGACATTTTACAAGAGACTGAATTAGACAAGACGTTAACACAGGTATTGCTTGATGTTCTCCAAGTTGTGTGTTAAACTACTGAAGCAGTTCTGCATGGGTTCAGCTCTTACAGAGAGTTATGTTACCAAAAGAAAATAATAATGAAGAAATCATTGCACTCCAGATGAGGAATGAGGAATGGGGTGTCCTGGTACAGGAGTTAGAAATGACAGATAAGCAAAACAAAGCATTGAAATGAAGCCATCCAACAGAAATAAAGCAACAAGGGATTTGAAAAAATGCTCCCACTGCAACAGCATGCACATTTTTTAGACTGATTTGCAAAAATTGAGTTCAATGGGCTCTTACAGACTCAGTAATTCAACACAGGCTTGCTATCAAAGCTGCTATCTCTTGCTAAAAGACCCGCACAGAACTTGGTAGGATGAGAAAGCAGGGAAGGGTGTGGAATAAATCACTCTGTATATTTTGCATACGTATAAGCAAAAAAAAAAAAAAAAAAAGCTAGATGGAGCATAGCATGGCTGAGCGAGCACTCTTAAAGAAACAGTTAAGTAGCATATGCTTATAAAACTAATTTTCCTTGTGTCATTAGCCAGCGTACAAGCCGGGGAGCAGTTCCAGCATTCCCCGTTGCAGGCGGGAATGCAAAGTAGAGAGACCAAAATTGTGTTTGCACAGTGGTGGAGGCACAGCATGCTTTTAGCTCGCTGCAGTTTTTCAAGCCTTCCTTCCTAAAACATTTATGTTCCCAGAAAAGCCAATAAATATTCTCATGCTTGATCTTTACCAAATTACAGTTGAGGATGGATTTCAAGTGTTTTGCTGCTTGCAAACACTTTCACACAACTCTCACTTTAGTATTGCAGGGCTCTTAATGAAGCATAATAACTAAGTTTGAGCTTTTTTGGGACGGCTTTTGTGGTCCCGCTGCCAACCATAATTGACAGCCATTTGAAATGCATGAGCTCAGTCAATGCTGCGATTCCATTTTCGAAGAAACTGTCCAAACAGGCTGTGGCAGAGTGCAGTTTCCTCGTACATTGTATTACTGCTGTTCCCCATCTTCGTACAATAACCACCGAGCGCAGAGGCTTTGCTTCGGGTATGGCTCAGTGACAGACTATACAAGGAGCTGTTTTGACAGCTTTGCAGCTGCCATTGGGCCCGTTCTGCGGTTAGGCTGCTTATGGGCTGTCTAGACAAGCACGCCTTCTAGGAAGCCATGTTCTTCTGCTTCGTATTTGATTATGAGACAGGCTTTTTCATCTGTAATGTAAACATGCCCCTGAAAAAAAAAAAAAAATCTGCTGTGGCATTTCTTGTATAAAAGCCCCTTTTTGAAGGGGTGATTTGATTAATGTATTTCCATTCCCCATGACGGATATATTTTCAGCTTTCCCATTTGGACATTAGGTTTCCTGAAAAAAAAAAAAAAAAAAAAAAAAAGGTGAGGTGAAAATGCTGAGCCCCTCAGAAAGAGCTCGTATTTAGCAAAGTGCCACAGCTGTGCAAATATGAGGCCTTGCATGGAACAAGTGAACTGAAATCCACCTGGTTTGATCGCTTCCACTTAACACGTCCACTGACAGGCAGGAGCGAGGCTCGCCGCCCGCATCGGAGCCGGCGTGGCCCTTGGCACAGCAGTGGGAAGCCACAATGGCTGCCAGCGCTTTTGAAGACTGAGGGTTGGGCTGGGTCTGTAAAGACTATTGCAGTGCGTAATTCCTCCGACCAGAGTGAAAACACACATTAATTTCCTTGCAACTGAAGCCGTGTATCCCAATGGTGAGGAGTGAAGGCCCTGAAACAAGGGACAAGGCTTTGCCCAGGGGCTTCGCTTCTGGCTCTTTGTTGGCTGCTGCTGCTTCATTCATCTGCTCTGTGCTCTCCTCGCCCACCTCTTGCTGTGGGCACGGGGTGCCTTTCCAGGCGGCTGCGAAGGCATGCACATTGCTGTGTGTTTGCTAGAGACAACAGTATTAACTACCCGTGGAGAGGGCACAAAGAAATTCATTTGAAAAGTGCAGCTTGGGAAGCCTCCAGAACTTCAGGGGGAATTGGAGAAGACTCTTCTTGAGGGCCTTTGCATTTCCCCTTACTTTGCTCTCATGTATCTAAAGTTGAATTGAACTGAGAGGCCAGGTCAAAGCTACCTACAAGGCTTGGCACTGTCCTGGAAAAAAAGGGACATGAAAGTTGAGGTTTTCCCCTTCCATCTCACGCTAAGCTCCTGTGAATGACCCGATCTCGCTGAACCTCCGGAAACACAAGTGCACGCAAATGCCAGCACAGGTGCCTCTGCTCCCCTCTGGAAACCCCTGCACCGGCACCCTGTGCTCCCAGCTGGCACCAGTCCAGGGGGACCGTCCTGCTCACCGAAAGGGGACCAGACCCCTGGATAAACTCAACAGCTTCTCTCCATAAAGGGTTTGAAATAAGGTAAGTGGGATGCATCATCTAGAGCTAAATAAGCGAGAGATTTTCATTTCTAAATGGGCTTTCTTCCAAGCATGTTTTAGTTCCGGGAAAATCTGTTCTCTGTGGCTTTTCTGAAGACTTTCTCTGCTCTTCCGTTGACCATCCTACTTTTGTTTATGAAGTTAGTATAGTGTTGAATTTCATGTTATTGAATTGTTTTGAGCACGTCTTAGCCCTAAGTGAACATATGGTAATAACATAAGATCAGAGCCAAGGAAAACCCCAAAATTCTCTACGTGTCAAGAGGGGGACAACAATCACCTTGCTGTGTTTTAAGGAGGTAAAGAGGTCTCCAGACTTTCCCATCCCTGTCCAGCACTGGCGTGATCCCATCGCTAGGTCAGATCAGCAGTATATCACAGACTTCAGTGAGTTTCGCTTCATTCGTCCAGCCTAGAATATAAAAAGAAATTCTGTGAGATAGCTATAAATTCAAACATAAATACTTTTGTTGAGAAAAAAAAAATAAGGTTATGGAAAATCAGAATGTAAAATTAAAAGAGTCTGCTGTATCACTGAAGGGCAAGAACGTATTTTGTTATCTTCATAACATACAACTCAAAAATTGGTATGAGGACTGAAATACAGCACAACAACAAAACCGCTGCAGGTGTTTTTCATAAAAACAACAGTTGAGTTATTGAGTTGTTATATCCTATTTGAAAGGTCTTTTAAAATATTTATTATGTAATCCTATCTGTAAAACTGAGTGTTGTCATTAAGCATGTCTAAATATTTGTTCCATTAGACTACCTGTGTCCGTGTCAACAAGAAACAGAAACAAAAATTATTCATTTCTTGCTCATTTGATAGCAGGCTTGCTCCCTCGCAGTGGGGTGTTTGGTAGGCTTTGGATGACGAGTGAGTGTAGTGGGTCTCACAGAGCTCAGTGAAACCCCTTTTTAGATCGGTCATTTTCATTTTTTTTTTTTTTTTCTAGTGGAAGCACAGACTGTCTTTGCTGAGAATTTAGGAGCACTGGAAACAGTTTTGCTGCCTTTAGTTACCTTTCATGGACCTCTGCAGAGTAGCTCCTGAGTCAAAAAAGGTCCACGGGTGCCAGCTACAAAGCTGTCAGTGTCCTGTGTGATTCTGAAGAATGCAAGAGAAAATCAGGTCTTTTATAGAACAGTGAACTCTATTGAATCTATGTGACTTTCAAATAAAGTTCTGTGGGAGCCTATTAGTTAAGTATATTAAATTTTCTAAGACTTGCTTTCAAGAGCCGCTCCAACTGGCAGCCACCTGGAGACGGCTGCTGCAGCCGCGGCGTTTGCAGGAGCAGAGGCCGGCGTTGCGTTGGCCGCTACAGCGCGGCTGCGACAAAGCCAAGGTGTCAGGGGTGTGTACGCGGTACGTCCCGCTCTTCTGCTCATCCTTGGCCCTGGCAGCAGAGCCGGGGTGGCCGGCCTCCGTGTCGGCTACCGCCTGCGCTCCAGTCCCACCTCCCAGCTCGGCCTGGTTCAGTTTATCTGTTCCTGACCATTTACAAGAATGGATTTAACCCCCAAACCAATAATAATAGAAAATCAAACCAAGGAAATAAGCAAGGAAATGAAGCGTGCCGTGTTCTGTCAACAGCAGCGACGCTCTGTGTCGAGAAATTAACTCCCAAAGTGTACTTGCCCTTTGTATCTGATTTTAGTCCCGTGTATTTCTATCAGGTTTAATAAGTAGATTTATATTGGACACCAAATGTTAAAATTACCTAAACTTGAAACGCCTGCCTATGAAATGAGTCGGAATAGATTCTCTGTGGAAGATACTGCACTGCCAATAAGGATTAATTAAAACTCAAATGTTCTTCATTGTGTGTTAATTGAGGAATTGTTATTCAGTCAACCTTCTTGATTTTTCTCTGTGTTAAATAATCATAGAAGTATTTCACCTAGTCTCACTGTTTATTTAACCAATTAATTACGGGAGGGGATATTCTGCATTTATTAGTATTTTAATTGGAGAATTTTATTCCCGGTGGCCTAAACATCTACATATGTTCAGGTTTTGTGCTTAGCTTTTTTATCTTTTAAATGACCAATGTTCCTGATTGTACACACTACAGACTAAAAAAAAAAAAAAAAAAATATCTTTCAAGTACTTTGTACAATTGAACTTCATTAGAGCTTGAAAACCAGGGGCCAGGCTTTAATCTCGGTTGCACTCATGTTGGTCTAAAGTAATTCCCCCACTATAGTAATGGATTTACTTTGAGTTGATACTGGTATCGAGACAGGAATCTGATCTCTGTGATTTAGATGACTATTCTGAACGTCATATAATGATGTTTAACACTTGTTAATTCAAAACATTATATTTAATAGTTACTGATTTATAAAAGTTCACTTTATAACATATTCATAGTTTAGCAGGTGCCACAAAATTTAAAGGTCCATAAAGAGTGTCCTCTTGTAGGCAAACCAGGAAAAGATCTTCACTTTATAAGGACAAAATTCCCATGTGTTTCTGTGCTTTTTTCCTACATGACCACACTCTAGATTACATTATCACGTTATTTAAAAAAAATCCCAACTTGTGGACTCCTGCACTGCACAAGCATTTGGGGCTTTTCCCGAAGATTGTCTCAAGGCCAGGGTGAAAAAAAAATAGCCCAGGTAAGGATACAGAGGTCAGAATCAGCTCTGGCGGGTCTCCGATATGTGTTTCTGTGCTTTTTTCCTACATGACCACACTCTAGATTACATTATCACGTTATTTAAAAAAAATCCCAACTTGTGGACTCCTGCACTGCACAAGCATTTGGGGCTTTTCCCGAAGATTGTCTCAAGGCCAGGGTGAAAAAAAAATAGCCCAGGTAAGGATACAGAGGTCAGAATCAGCTCTGGCGGGTCTCCGTTGTCCCCCCCGCCGGTGTGGCTTCGCCTGCCCAGGCCCCTTCAGACACCGGTACCGAATCGCTCTTTACTGGCGCCGACGCCGAAGGGCTCCCTAGAGCCCACGTGTGCAAATGTGACCCGACACAGGGCTGGAATGCGAACAAGACGAGCACAGTGAACACAGCGTCGGCTCGCTGAGCGCCTGCGCCTCGAGCGGGTCCCCGGGAAGCCAGAGCATCGCGCTCGCCTTCGGGGAACGGGGAGAACGTGCCGCGTCTCTGGGCAGAGGCAAAGCCCAGAAAGCTGCCGACTTGGATATTTATTCAGTTATCTTAAGAGAGAGAGTCTGTTCTGGTAAGGAAATAGGGAAGCTGATTTCGATACTTAATAAGATGTTTTTGGAGATGCTGTGCAGGCGCCCGGAGGAAGCAGCCAGACAGGCTCGAGGAGGTGTTTGTGCACGATTTCCCCGAGGCTTGAAGGGATTCTGGAGCCAGGCACTGCCCTCACCACACTCCTCCGGGATTTTCGTGCTTGTAGGTGTTATACTTCATTTTTACACCTGCAAGTGGGAAAGGAAAAGAGAAAAAGGAATAGAATGACACCCTTCTAGAGATTTATTTCCCCTGACCACATAACTGCAAAATAATAGATATTTGTAACTCTGAAATGAAATCAAAGTACCTCAATATTTTTCCCATGTCTGCTTTTCTTCATTGCACTCTGATGAGAGTCAGAAGGCAACAAGCACCAACGCAGTTTTCATGCCGACAGTCTATATTCTTTGTGCTCCATTTTTTATTTCCACCTTCAGTATCCTTCAGTAATCCTACAAATACATTTTTTTCCTCCTGACTTTACCAAGACTTTTTATTTCATTGGGCAGATCAAGGTAGAGATTACTCCAAATAAAGTAAGACCTTATCTTGCACAGAATAATATGAAAAGCTCATAAACACGTCCAATATCTTTGTGTTTTTCCATACCAATGCTGAATGATTCATTGCTGTAGTTCTCATTTCCCTGACAAATAAAGTGGCTTTAGATTAAAAGTTTGGCAAAAGAACTATATTTTTTCTGTGAACTTAAAGGTCCTCTGGGTTAATGTAAATTATTTTTAAAGTCCACATGCCAATCATAGTCCCTGATTTAGCAATGCAATTAGTACCTAGTTACTTTAAAAAATATGAACAAGACACCCTCAGTCAGTGAAGCACTTACTCAGGTACATGCTTAAATCCTGCTGGGTTTAATGAGATGTGAATATTTGGTTCAAGCCAGGTCACTGTGCTAAATATAGAAAGTTAGATTAGCAGACACTATCTTAGCAATATACTCAGGTGAGTTGAATTGGCATTTCTCACTTCATCTTATCGGAGTTGTCAGCGCATCCTTGTAAAGTTGTCAGTTTAATCTTTGTAGTTACTTTGTCTTTATTACTTGTGATTGATGATCTCCTTGGTGCCTGCCCACTGATTTATTTTTAAATGGTATTAAATGTTTTTCCAAATAACCCCAGTGGCGGTGCATTAAAACACTGAGCAAAGGAAAAAGGGTGCACGCCATGAATGAAAACCGAAAGGCCGTGCCGGTGTCATCATGAACTTCAGCCCTCTGGCATCCGTATGCCAACAGTCAAACGCGGGGCTAACGCTTTAATCCTTGTGGAGATATGAGCTGATTCCAGACAATAACTGATCTAATGAGTGTTGCGGGAAGCTCAAGGCAAACTGCCCGATCGAGGCGGATGCCTCAGCCATCGCGGCTGTGCACGGCTGTGCACACGTGTGTGCGCAGCCCTTCACACAGCACCCGCCTGCGGTGCTCCTCACCACGGCCAGGGTGCCAAACCGCTTTAGCTGAGGTGGCGTCTCGAGTGACACGGTGCGGTTAGTTCAGATTTAACCTGCATGCCCAATATCCGTCCATGTCAATGGAAGCTGATGCCTTCCCGCAGCTGGAGCAGAAATTTCCCCGCCACGGTAGTCGCTCGCCCCCTCGCATCGCAACAGGCTTGTGCTTGGTTCTTGCTGAGTCTCCCTCTCCCAGCTTCCCCTGCAGCACCGCCCGTTCCCTTCTGCCCCGGCTTTTACACAACGTGCGATGGTCATTCTTAAAAGAGACCGCCCTGCCGTGGCACTGCCATTGCTGTCCCCGATGCACGCCCCTCAGTGACCCCCAGATCTTTCACAAACACGAGAAAATCCTACTCCGCTGCAAGTAAACAAGGCGCTCCATCAACACGCAATGTTTTACAATTCTTTGAGCTTCCTTTTTATTTAGGATTGTGTTTCTGTGAAGGGAAACTTGCCCAGAGTTCTTTCTAAGGAGTCCAAAAAGACCTGGGTGACACAAGATTAAGTGAAGACCAGACAGCAAATCTTGACAACATTTTGGAGGGATTTACTCTGCTGCTCCTGACACCATGGGGAATCATAAAGGCCTGTATAACATTGGTTGTCACTGAATACTGGCAAATAACCAGAACTGAAAATTAGAGTGAATCACAACCTGTGCTTTTAAACGAAAAAAAAACAAAAAAAAAAATCCTATTATATCCCCCTACCACTGCCCATCCATCCAAATCTTCTTGAAGAAGCCCACAATTAACCAATCTCGCTCTCTGAGGTAATCGCTTTCCCTAAGAGAGCCCTCTTCTATGGAAGCACCATCAAAACAAGGGCAAGTTTTGGGTCCATCAACCTTGACAACGTCCTCTGACATTATGAGCTGAATTCATCAGGTATTAATGACTGCAAGATATATAGGATATACTCTGGTTAGCACTTGGAAAGACTTTCAATTCATTTCTAGCTCTATTTATTCATTTAGACTAAATGGAGTTATTAAAGGTCAGGACTTCATTTCCAAAGTATCAGGTGAAAATACTTTTCAATTTAACAAATAGAGGACACTCCTTGCAATAAAATTAAATACCATCTTCAAGAGTTTCATTGATTTTAAAAGACATTTCCTAAAAGTTTGACTTTCATTAACTAAACCCAGGTGGGGACTGGAGAAATGAATGATGATGCACAGTGCTCAAAAGAGAGTTGTTGACTCCAATAATGAATTTTGGGACTTTGGGTTTTCAGAGAACTGCAACAAGATTTCTTGTCCTCCTCGGCACTGGATAATATGGAAAACCTGAAATATAATAACTACCATGTGCAGAGAGGTTTTACAATAAAGCTCGCGCTTTGATTTTATGATCTGAGATTTACCTGCAAAACACTCATGAGTCAGTCACGACTGAAAAAAAGGTTTTTCTGCTGTTATGTAAGTTCCTTAAGGATGTCTGTGCTAGATACCTTTTATCTGTATATGTTATTGTCAAAGTTCGTTTGATACAGACATTGCAATACAAATTATAGATATTGTTATATTAAATTTTTGTCTAAATTTTCAGTTTTTCCCCAGCGGGAAATCTTAAAACCTATCCGCACGAATGAGTTCTGCCAGAAAATCAGGGTTCACCTTTTTCATAGCCTACAACTGCTTGAGCTCTCAGCAACCTGTACTGTGATTGCAATGTAAAGCCCTAAATCTAGGTAACGCAGCGGGGCTGGTGCTGTTGATGTCCTCTCCACCTTCAGCTGGCCAAATGCTTTCTGGTTGGGAGGGCAGGCAACGGGCAGGTGTTGGCAGGCCTTCTCCAGGAGCTTCTTCAAGAAAGATGGAGGAAGAGCAGAGGGGTTTATATGTTGACCTTCCCAGGAGAGAGAATGGCAGACCCAACTGAGGCGAGGACAAGCTTCCCAGCTAGAAACAGAGGCACCCATCCCTAGGGAGAGAAGAAAAGGACCAGAGAGGGGTCCTGGGAGGACTGAACTTACGGCACCCAGGATTCTTCAGGATCCTTGTAGGAGGATATGTGACCTGTCTTCGGGGGAATCAGACATGTCAGGTAGGCTTGATACTAGTCCTACTTTGTCTGCTGAAAACTGTATGAATGAGAATAAAAAATGGTTTGGTGTTGCAGCTGGATGACGAGTGACTCCTCGCACGCTGCCTTGGTGTGCTGGGTGAGCAGCCCGCCTTGGGAAGAAACAGCCTTCCCAAATCCCTACGTGCTTCCATTACGCAGTTTCCTAGCTGGATAACTTAGATATCTATCTCTAGTAATTTCAAATAGCATAGATTGCAAGATTCTTCCCTTTGCTGGCTAAGAAATTTGAAAATGTTGACATTTTTCTCAGTTTGTTGAAGGAAACTTCAGGCCCTCACAAAGGGAATGGGGAAGAACTCTGATTTAACTTAAATTTCTTCACTGTTCAGGCAGTGGTATAGTGCAGTGCAATTTAGATTACATCACAATCCCTAGGCAGATGACTTCTGTGACCACGGAAATTTGCCTGCTTCTTTTGGTAGCTGCAAAACAAATGTGTCTATTTCTGTGAAAAATTGCTTTGAGAATGACCAGGCACCTGACCAAGGCCGGATGTTGTGTTGTATCAGATTGGAATAAAAAGGTGCTTTTAACAGAAAATGGGTATGCACAAGATGAGCATGAGGCCAGAATAACATAAAGGTCCCTTTTTGAGCTTTTGGAGCTTTGTGCCCTTTCATTGGAGCTGTATATTTGGTTCTCCAAACACTGTAATAAAGAAATCAAGCTGTAATCGATCAGATCTTCTTTCTGTAATTCACTCTTGTTATTCCCCGTGAGGAAGCTTTACAGTTGTAGGGGCAATGAATTAATTTGTGAAGATGGCTGCAGTCTTGGAACATGCCTAGGCATCGTGAACATGACGATGGCAAATGAAAAGAATTTCCTCCGAGGTCCAGTCTAAAGATATTACAAATGCTGTGAGATGATGTAAATAAGAATTAATTAAAAGTACTGGTCAGAGCTTGTTCTGTGGCTTAGATCAGGACCAGCACAACTATGGAAACTTGAACTATGTTGAAATATTTGCTGTCTGTTGTTTGTTTGTGATGTATATGGCTGGGCTAAATGACCTTGCTTGCTGTCCCTTGGTGCATTTCTCGAGCTACTCTAGCTGGGTTGTGGAGTCAGAGATTACAAACCTCTTTCTTGCTGTTACAGCTTGTGGACAGAAACGGTCTGGTAAGCCCCAGCTCACCCTCACAATTTAGAACGGAAATTGTAGCTTCCAGCTGATGACTGGAGCATAACGAGATAATGAGAAGCAAAACAGAAGGGAAGAAGTCGAGTCTGTGTGTCGGGACTGTCATATGGAGTGCTGCAAGGGTACTGCCACCAAAGTTGTCGTTCGCTGTGGTTTAGAATTGACAATGTCTGAATTTTAGAATATTCTAGAGGGTTTGTTTGTTTTTTTTTTGTTTTTTGTTTTTTTTTTTTTCTTAGGAGGTGGCAATGTGACTTATAAACAAAGGGATCCTGGTTTTGGTGGGAGCAGCTGGGGCACAGTGCAGTGAAATGCCGTACCTGAAGTTGCTCTGCATGTCGGTCAGAGAGCCTGGAATAAAATCTATAGCATCAGAAGCAATGCAACAATCATTTCTTTGCAGAGATCCACAATGGACCTTTGCAATCTGATACAGGTGGCTGAATGTGCTCGTACCACAGAAGAGCTGTTTAGCGTTGTTGGCAGAGCACCCTGTGAGCAGAAGGGGCATTGGGCTCCTAAGCCTGATAGTGTCCATTTTGGCTGACGGAGAGTTACAGAAATTATTTTTGCTCAAATATGTGCCTAACACAGACTCACTTTTCACTTGCGTTATCTTATGCAGATTGATGCTCACCATAGAATCACAGCGCAGTCTGGGTGGGAAGGGACCTTTCAGGGCCATCTAGTCCAACCCCCTGCCGTGAGCAGGGACGTCTTCACCTGGACCAGGCTGCTCGCAGCCCCGTCCAGCCTGACCTGGGATGTGTCCAGGGATGGGGCATCCGCCACCTCTCCGGGCAGCCTGTGCCAGTGCCTCACCACCTCACTGTAAAGCGTTTCGTCCCCTGTCTAGTCTGTACCTCCCCTCTTTCACCTTAAATCCACCACCCGTGTCCTGTCGCAGCAGGCGCTGCTAAACAGGAGCAGTGCAGGTTGTGCCTGCTGCAGCCTGCCCGGGGATGTAGTCTCTCCCCTGGGGACGCAGCCTTTGGGCCTCTTTAAAAAAGAATATAAATTAACCCCATTCTTGAATTGCAGACTTTGGTTTCTCAGGCTGCTCCAAAAAATGTCTGAAGATAATATTACCGGATTTTTCTCCTAATGCAATCTGGCTAGTGGGATGTTATAAACACCCTGTATTTCCTAAGGGGCAGGTATCCCAATCAATAGCATTTTCATTGGTCAAAGTTGGTAAAAAAATTACCTAAAGCCTTGAAAAGGTGTCCTGCTAATGACGCCTTACCAGCCGCTGACAAAAACAATCTCTCTCTATTAGGAAAGGATGATTTAAAATCCAGTAATACCCAGTGATGTTTACTAGGACATAAAAACAATGGCTCCCTGCCATAAGTGAAAAGAGAGGACTCATGAATACGTGCAATATTTCTTTCAGTAATTTCAAATGAAGAATTTAAAACAATGTTCTTACTACTTTTATACTTCAAACTATTTGGGAAGCGGCAGAGCAGGCAGTAACATGTAATGCAAAATGAACTGGGGAAAAAAAAAGCTACCTCAGAAAAAAAGGTAGAGGTTTCTTTTACTGCACAATAAAAAGAGTTTAGACTAAACTTACCATTTTGAGATTTTTTTTTTGCTTTCTGTGGGACTTTAAGGAGCAATTATTGCAAATGCAGTCAAGGCACTAATCTATCCAATGCTCAGAGGTCAAAATGCTTCATCAGATTAAGAGATTATAAGGTTTCTAGAAGATCGGTTAAGGTCATTTCAAAGTTTTAGTGGTTAGATTTTATTTTAGTGGATGCTAAAATGAAACAAATAGGTGATTGTACTTCTGCAGCAGCCCAGCATTTTGACCCACGGGCTGCAGGATCGAACAATATCCTCTTTAAAGTATTTACTCTGTCCTGCAAAGCAAGTTCTTCAGGGCTTGGAAGGCAGAGCGCCATTTTATACCTATTGCAAATCTGGAAATTTGTGTTGGAGATTACAGCGGAGGGCAGCGCTGCAGCAGGAGAGGCAGCCAAGTAGAGCACGGGCTAACTGAAACGGATCGCTCGGGGATCCAGCTCTCGGACTGAAGCAAACCGCGCTGGCCCTCGGCTCTGTGCGGCGTTTCCCGTAACAGAAGGCTCTGTGTGCGAGGCAGGGCCAGGTAAACCCAAGGCGTGAGAGGTGGAGGATCCTCAGGTCTCCACATAACTGACTTCTCTTTATTTAGGGATTACATTTTAATTCCCACTTTCGGATACGGCCAGGAATACACGTAGTCACTAATTAAAGTAAATAGATGCATGAAAGATGTGTTGAAAAATACCTGTCTGTTTGCCAAGGGGATGTGTGAGACTATGGCGAGGTGCGTGAATGCGCTTTGAGAATTTCCCAGTCAGTTGTGACTTTTATTTTGCTTTCCTTTTAACCCACTGGTTTGTGCAGGTTGAAAAGGAAATATCCAAAGAACTGTGTGACAAAACGCCAGTACCGGCACTAAACGCTGCACTCCGTGTGTCCATACTGAACAGAGTGTTTGTAGGCGCAGGCTGTTATTTTCATGAAGAAATGGCCTTGAAAAATATTTAGATGACTTTAGGAATTACAGTAGCAATAAGCGTATCTGATGGGAACTGCGGCAGTGTCGGTCGCAGGTGCCGTTGCTGCGTTCCGCGGCCTGCGTCCCCCGGCGGCACGGCGCTCTCCTCTCACCCGGGGCAGGTCCTTGGTCTGAAGAGCTGAGCTCCTTGTTGGAAGGAGTCCTGGCTCAGAAATCACCGGGCACGACACACTTCCGCGCCGAGGGCAGTGGGATGGCTGAGCACCGGACCATCGCCTCGGCGCGTGCAAGGAGCTGATTGCGTTTTCACTTCTATGAACCTCTCACAGCACGTCTGCAGAACCTTTGCAAACTTTGTGGGTTTGCCTGAACGAGTGAAAACAATCCTCGGAGCATGAGAGCAAACCCCCAGGAGCAGGGAGGGCCGGCTGCCGCGATAGCTGAACCCGATTAAATCATCTCTGCAGAGTTCGCCCCGCGGTCACAAGGACAATGACTTATTCCTGGTGCTTCAGTGGTGCACAGAGTCGCTGAGCCGGGCTCTATCCCACCAAACATGCTAAAAACATGGTGCAAAATCCTGATTAGCATCTTGGGGCCTTGCTGAGAGACTTGTAACAAACGCGGGGGGAGCGCGGAGGGTAACGGGCTCAGCGGCCCCAGAGAGACCACGTATTCACCCAGCTATCAGAGGTTCTTCAGGTCCGGTGTGCAACCTGATTTAACGATCAATTTATTCTTTAATGATTTCCATTCACCTGATGTGTTTATGAAGGCAGAGCCAGCTATCAAACTGCAAACACTTTTGCATGATACCCATGGTAGAGAATCACTTGGTTTCTGTGCAGCGAGGCCACTCACACACTCAGGGAGAAAAGTGACATATAGGCAGGAGAAACCAGGCAGAGTTTTCGCTTGAAATCATAGGAAACTCAGCATTAGCCTGCCTTAAACTGTGTCAGAGTGGGAGTCTGAATTTATAACAGCCTTGTAAGTACTACTTAGCATTTAAATTTAGCATTTTCTCTGTGGGCGATGCTAAAGACGACAAGTGTCTGCAAAACTGGTGGTATCACACTGAATATGACCTTTTGGCAAGCCGTGCATTAACAGCCTGCTGTCAAGTTCTCCTCGCTTCTTGCTTAAAACCTGGTGAAAACAAAGCAGCTCTCGGCGTTTCGGAGGTGTGAGGCATTGCACATGCTGCAGGGGAGACCTGCTCAGTGCTTCCGAGCGCCGCGCTTGTGCAGGAAAGCTTAACCTTAAAAAGTGGCTGCTAAGAAACAACTGGAATGAATAAAACTTCATTGTTGAGTGCTGTGGATTTTGTATGCTCTGTATTTCATCGTCTTTATTGTGAAACACGTCATTCAAAGCACACACGGCGGATCCGTTAGCTTCTCTGAGCTGCGCCAGCCCAGGCGGGCAGCTTTCCTGTGACTTCTCATATTTTGACCGGTGCCATGTGGCTGCTCCAGAAAACCCTCGCTGTAGGATGTGCTCCCATTCTGAGGTAACGTAAATAACTTTCAAAGCAATATTTCGCCCATTTACTCACCTAGTTTTACCGGAGAATGGGTATTTATTTTAGGTATCTCAGGCTTTGATTTCATTTGGTTCTGATTCTAGTTAGCTAATTACACTGTTTAACGTGACCTCAGTATTTGAGAAGAAAAATAGCCAAAATTTTAATTAGCTCACTGCAGTATATAACTAATTTTCTTCTAAACTGGTGGGTAATCGACTGTGCATTGCCTAGTATGATTGATAGTTAAGCATTCGCTGGATAAGCAAATGCTTGTGAGCAGCAACGACATCACAATTCCTTGGGGAAAGAACACGTACAAGCGTTCACCTTATTTTTGCCACGTGCCCTGGTGAGTTTGCAATGTGCACCTGTGGCCGTGGCACCGCAGAGCGGCAAACCCCCGGCGCTGCTGGTGGGACAGGAGAGCCGCGGCCTGTGGACACGGGCCATTGCATCGCAGCACGGAGCAATGCTCGATCGGAAACCACGGCTGCTTGTGCTGCAGCCGGGCGAAGAGGCAGCACTGCCAGGGGTGCTGAGCCCTCCCCTTCACCCGCTCTGCTGCTCCGGGACACAGAATGAGTGTAATTCAGGGATCACAAACATCTGTGATTGCCTTCTGTGGCCCAAGATAAATCCTCAGGTTTCAGACTGCTGGCTGCCAGCCCTCTTCCCCCTCTCCCTGCCGCTCAGGTGATGGTCCTCAGGTGGGCAGGTGCCTCCCCCCGTGGTCCCAGTGCCATGTCCAGCATCCCAGTTCTGAGGCAATGGGGGAAATAGCAGCTTTCCAGGAGAAGCTGCTGCTGCTCAGCATCCGTCTGGAGGGACACCGCGTTCTGCCTGGCAGGGTGGCACTGCCCCGGTGCCCAGCCTGGGGAAGCTTTGGTGCCCGTCTTTCACCTGCCACGTGAATGTTTGGCCTGTTAAAGCTTTCAAGTGGATGTCGGGAACTCCTGAGGACTTCAGCCTGGAAGGACGTGACTCGCTCGTCTGGTGAGGCTGGCGTGATCTTACAGCAGCACCGCGTACTTCTTAAACTTAACTTCTGCCCTCTTCATGACCTTGTGTCTTTAATAGCTGTGCTGCCATTGATTTTCATTCTCGTTATTGGTTTATTTTTGTATCGTACAAGTGCTCAGTGGAAACAGACAGCCCAAGAGAAAAACACAGCCTGCATTCCTGAAAACATTCAAGACCAGGTTGGACGGGGCTCTGAGCAACCTGGTCTAGGTAGTGGTGTCCCTGCTCACTGCAGGGGGGTTGGACTAGATGACCGCTAGCGGTCCCTTCCAACCCAAAACATTCTATGATTCTATGATTGGTCAGTCTTTTGTTTGCTACCATTAGTGAAGGGTCCACCACCATCCTTTAAAAACAAGCAGAAGTTAAGAGTAGCACAGAAAGTCAGTCAGCCGTGGAGTCAGTTGTACTTTGTCACACAGCCTAAGGCAAAGACAGGGAAAAGTGACGGTAAGACGTGGTGTTGCTGTGTCTCTGCGCTCTTAGCAGCTTTCCTCTGCTATTTTCTCCCAGCAAGCCTTGCTGGGGGCTTTGGAGGGGAGACCTCAAAATAAAATTAAAAAAGAAAAAAGCATTGTTGAGCCTGAGAAGCATCATGTTTTGCAAAAATGAAATCAGAGAGTTTTGAAAGACCATGATGTTTCTGATTGCTGGTTGTCCAGAGGCAGGTGCGACATCTGGGCACCGGTGCTGGCCCGGGCTTGCCGGGCTGGGCGGTGGGAAGCCCTCGTGGGGCCGCGGCTGCGTGCTGAGCCGGCGATGGATCCGGGAAGGGCTTCCAAGGCGCCGAGGCAGTTACAGCATTTGCGTAAATAGGGCTACTGAAAAAAGTTTCTGCTCTGTTTAGTTTTCCAGAGAGAGCTGTGCTAATAAAAGCGTTTACTGAGAGCAAGGAGAGGGTGTCACCTACAGCAGTGAAGAAACTTTATAGCGTGTACTCAAACAAATGTTCCTGACGGGCTCATATCTGGCAGTTTTCATCCAGAGCCAACATCAACAGCGGAGAATTGCACTGGTTTTCTGTGTCATAAGCTGCTGCTGTAGAATATGTATCGACTTTGCAAGTCAATAGATCTGAATAATTGATTTGAACAGGAGTCGCTATTCCATGATTTTTTTTTTTTTTTTTTTAAGTATGAAAAAACCAAACCTGCTGACTTTCTGAATAATTGGCTCAACAAATCCTTGCTGGGCAAGTGGGCTGCATGGCTATTTGTTTCACTACTGATGTATGAGTTCACAGGAGTCAAACTGACTCTTAAATCCATCGGGAGATGCATGCAAATGTGCCAGGAGAAAAGGTTTATTCACGTTCCTCCTTGTCATCTCATTTTCTTTTTCATTTTAGTTAGATTTTATTGAGCTTTTGCATTTCAATATCCCACAAAAGGTGTCATGCATATGTAGCTATTGTGCTGAAGAATATACGTTTATAGATGTATATCCTTTATCTTTTAAAAGGTGAAGAGGATGTGTATTTTGCCACGCTCTATACTGGGTTGGTGTTTTCTCTGAACTAGCCGCACGGCTTGTGAACTTCAGGCCGTGTTTCCCAGTTGCCTCAGTAAAGCTGCTCCCTGCGGAGGCTCAGCCGCGTGTTCTGGGGCAGGAGCTGGGCTCAAACACGGCTGCTGGGCAGAGCCTGCTGCCCTTTGCCTCCCGGGGAAAGTTTGAAGCCGGGGCCCGAGCCTCTGGGCAACGCACCCGCCAGCACCCTGCGGCGTCCCGGGGCCCGCAGCAGCAAGGCAATAAGGTGTGTGTGGATGTGAACCAGGCGTTTAAGCTATCGCTGTCATGTCGGTGCCTTTTGTTAAAAAATGGGTCCTTCTGAAGGCTTACCAAATGAACATGGTGTCACTTACATTCTCAGACAGAGGAGGGGGTGTGTGTGTGTATATATATACACACACATATGGGGAGGGGACTGACCCAATGCCATGGCTCCAGGTGTGAAAGGTATATGAGGGCCTCCGAAAAATATCGAGCTCTTCTATTTCCCATATTTGTTACTGTCAAAAGTAAAATAGAGAATGGCAAAGACCTCCTGAGCTTTCAAACAGGAGGAGAAGAAAAAAAAAAAAAAAAAAGAGAGAATGTGATTGTGTCATGAGAGGTAAATAAGGTAAAACGCTAAAAC